>NW_026487835.1:0-22405 GCF_026875155.1 Cherax quadricarinatus | reverse complement strand
GACCTGTATTGGAGACTGTGGGAGACCTGTATTGGAAGGTGTGTGAGACCTGTTTTGGAGGGCGTGGAGACCTGTATTGGAGGGCATGGGAGACCTGTATTTGAGGTGTGGGAGACCTGTATTGGAGGGCGTGGGAGACCTGTATTGGAGGGCGTGGGGAGACCTGTGTTGAAGGGTTGGGAGACCCGTATAGGAAGGCGTGGGAGACCTGCATTGGGGGGCGTGGGAGACCTGTGTTGAAGGGTGTGGGAGACCTTTTATTGGAGGGCGTGGGAGACCTGTATTGGAGGGCGGGGAAGACCTGTGTTAAGGGTGGGGGAGACCCGTATAGGAAGGGTGCGTGGGAGACCTGTATTGGAGGCGTGGGAGACCTGTATTGGGATGGTGTGAGAGACATGCATTGGAGGTGTGGGAGCCCTGTACTGAAGGGCGTGGGTGACCTGTATTGAAGGGCGTGGAGACCTGTTTTGGAGGGCTTGGGAGACCTGTATTGGATGCGTAGGAGACCTATAATTGGAGGGCTTTGGGAGGCCTGTATTGAGGGTATGGGAGACTGTTATCGGAGAATGTGGGAGACCTGTATACGAGAGTAATGGGAGATCTATACTGGAGGATGTGGGAGATCTGTATGGGTAAGTGTAAGAGGCTTGTATGGAAAAGAGCAGAAATTTATGATAAAATAATAAAAAAAATGGGTAGTGTATATTTTTGACGCGTTTGGGGAAAATACTAGACCCGTGTAGGGGCATTAACCTCATGGCTAATAAACACTTCCCAATAAGGAGTGAAAGGAGAAATGGAATACATTTTGGAAGTGAAGGTACCAAAAGAACTTCCAGACAAACAGGAAGCTGTACTGGGGTCAACAGACGGGGGATATCTTTTCCTCCTCGATCCACAGAAATCGTCATTATTGGAAGATTCTATGGATGTTAAGGAAAAAGCAGAGATACCATATACACGAACACATACAGTAAACTGTTTTTCTTTGTGCAGGATTCCCATAAAGGTATATATTCTTCCATCTCCGGTGAACCTCCATTTTTTTTTTTTATATTTTATTTAAAAGTACATCACAGCACATAAAAAATAACAAACAGGCTTTATCTGCCAACAAATATAATAAATTCCCCTGGCCATATAATACCACATAAGATATAATAATTTTTACATCATGTAACAAAAAACATCTAATGAAAAACAAAACAGTAACCAAAGTAAGGAGAGAAAGGAACATATTCCGTCTAAATACAGCAAAGAATAAAACAAGATATTCTGAAACTATGACTGAACGTCATAAGGTACAAACTCAAAAGGGCCAGTAAGTTACATACCGTAGCCTGCAACTAAACCCCTTCCCTAGACAGAACCCCCCCTTCCCTATACAGAACCCCCCTATCTGAAAAGTAAAACATAAAATCAGACCCACAAGGGGTGCACAAAAAATTTAAAGTTAACCCTAACACATCTATAATGCATATCCCAAAAGTATGAATCTTACGACACGTAAGAATATGAAGCATAAAAACACAATGTACATCTGTTCCCTAAACTTGTAATGGTAAAGGATATAACTGCCTCACGGTTTACAAAACAAATTTGCAAGTGCAATAAGTACATTATGTAAATATGGGAACAGTTTTGATTTCTAACATTGGTTAGAAAGTATTTCCTATAGTCAAATTACATTAACAAGACCATCGACATCATAATCACACGACAAACGGTGCTGTACAAAAATAATGGAAATTTACACCTACCACAAAATATTGACGATGGTTTTATACTCAGACACAACCACATTATACATATTAAAGAACATGTCTAACTTGGTGTATATACAAATGGCAAGCACACATGGGAAATTTATATAACGTGTTAAAAAAACCAACACAACACAATAACACACACCCCACACAAGCACACTCATACACGTCAACATAGACATAGGTAATTAATGGATCGACGACGAAAAAATCCAAAAAATAACAAATACAGATTGTTATATTACTTCCCCACAAATAATGTAATCAATTACATGCAATATCATATATTACATGTAATAGGAAAAACACGTCTATACAAATACCAATAAATTGGGTATACAAGAATAAAAATGGCAAAACACTTAACGTTCTGCATATACAAAAATTTTACATTTTTATTAAAGACATCACATTGGAGACATACATACAACATTGGAGACATACATACAACATTGGGGACATACATACAACATTCACAAACACACGACATTTACACACAATTTAAACGCAGCTGACCAGCCCCTAAATTACCCACTGAACAAACACTAATTATCTCAAATCCTTTCACTCTAATGCTCTGTATGCAGACGGGAAATCTTTCTCCCATCTCCCTCAATACTAACTGGATTTCGAACACTTAGTTCTAAGAATTGTTCCCGCTAAAAACCCGGATTCTGCTATTACCTTCAACATGTCCCATAGCCCATGACACATCAATATAATCGGCTTACACATACGACACTGCACGTTGTACACAAATGTCGACCCCACCCACATCAAAACTCAACGCCCTAATTAACAGACAAACCTCCCCCCCCCTACCATTCGTAAAACCCGCTTTAAAACCACGCCACTACTATACCTAAATATTCACAGAAATACCAAACGTGAAACTCTGATTCGTCCTCCCCGCACGCTGAAAACAACTCCGGTCCTCCTCTACAAACGCCGATTAGACAACACCACCTGGTCGGCAGAATCCCGTGCAAAAATTTAAAAACACTTCGCGTACTCGAGGAAGGAGATTAACTGAGAACCCGCTTCCATATATCACACCACGCGTACAGGGGAACATTCTTGAACTCTCACCCCTCAACTATCACCATACCCCCACTCTTTTCCAAAGTACACAATTTAAAACGCTCTGCACGTCTCGCATGCACAGTAACACACGTAGCATCGTAATCGACTTGATACATCTGCTGCCCGTCTCCACCACCTGCGTAGGTCCACGATACATTTCCTGTTAAAACCACCATACTGCCACCCAGTCGGAGAAAACGACGTTTCACGTACAAGCAATGACATGACTCGGTCTCTTAAAAGGAACAAGACGCTAACCCTCCTTATGCATTGGTGTCTCTACCACCGTCTTGTGAGCCAGTCGCACCCTGAACCCCACAGAAAAACTATAAACAACTCTATTTAAAAGATTTTGAATATCCCCCTTTATAAGTGGATACAAGCGCAGCAACGGCCAACTTACTATAAAGAAGAATCATTATTAACTATCGCTCGCTGGTGTAGGTACAAGATTTAAATGTCTGGCCTTAGACTATTTAAACGCCCAAAACATTATTACCACACCCTCCCCGAATTACATGCTGCCCTCGTCTCTCAACCCTCTCCTCTCTCATATACTGTATACCACATATAGTAAACACAGACCAACCCCCGTCCACGTCTCTATACCTACCTCCTCTCTCGCCCAATCTCCCAAACTTCATAATCCTTATGATTTTTCTTGTTAACCTCGCATTCCTGTGCTCTACACCAAAATATCTCTACAAAAATCTTCCTACACAACTCAACTGCTCCTCGTAGTACTAGGACAGTTGTAATTCATCTACGATAACCTACTATGGCAAGTCGATCACTACTCGAACCCATTACTAATCAACACCCCCGCCCACAAACGTCCAATAAAAAGGGTCCTGCATGCAAGCAAAGAGCATTTGAACATAGGGCTTTCCCTGTCGAATGCCTCAATTCAATTTGACTAAGTCTCCTAACTTTCCTCATTAAATTAGTACTCTAAACCCAGCACCATTATACAAAGAGGCGGGCCCACATGATGATCTCATTACCCAAACCCCTGCCCATCTCATACACTTCCACACACATCCCTTTCTACAACTATCAAAAGCAGCTGGCCAGTCTAAGAAGCCAAAACACCACACCCCGCCCCTCGTTCCGCCAATTCCTTCGACAAAACAGCCCTGATATGCCCATTGACCATCATACATTGTCCTACCTGCACGCCAAAAAACTGACCCATATGTATTACCTTGTCAAACACTTTTCTTATCCAATTCATTAAAATTTGCAATATAAATTATAATCACTACACATTAGTGCATTGGTCGGTAATCCTTGATGATACGGGTATGTCACATTTTTTAACTACACACCAAAAACCGCCGTAAACGCTGATACATACCTAAACGACCCCCTCCTTCATCGATGAGTAAACGTACCAGAAATCCCGTATGAAACCTCCCAATGTTGAATATAAAATTCACATGGAATGCCATCCATACCTTTGCGCCTAAACCCTTGCAATTCCCTGCAAAGCCACCCACACCTCAGCTTCAGTATAGGCCCACCCATGAGAAGCGATCATTATCATTCAACTCACATCGTACATTCTCCCAATTCCGTAATGCATCCACGCTACTTCTTTATTAGCAATTTGATATAAAACCCATTTATCAACGTAATAGCTTATCTTCATTTGGTTGTTACAAACCTGACCCTCACTATACCCTTCAACCGCCATCCTGAACCACTAAACTCACGATTTCGGTCGCCTTCCTCCCCCCCTTTGTGTCTGACTACGTAAGACACAAGCGGACGGCTTTATCACCCCACACACCTCCTCGGCTCCACTCGAAATACCGCGCCCAATCAAAAACCGTATTTTACCAGCTTTTTTGGATGTTGGCCTTTAGATTGTCAATCTCGTCGACAGAGGGTAAATTCCAGATACCATCCCCTTGTGCGCATAACAAATGCTGTAAAGAACCCTCCAGGTACCTCAAAAACCCCTATACTCCCAATCGAGAGGCCTCCTTACGATGTACATAAAAATCCTTAAAGCGAGGCTTCATAACCTCGTCCCATTGTCCGCACTAAATCACCTACCTGCCAAGGAGTCTACTCCCATTGACGTCCATAATGCGTGAAAGAGTTCTTACTTCATCACTTTGAAGTAAACGAGATTTAACATTCAATATCCTTTAAAACGAGTCGGGTACCTCTCAGTCGAGCTCTACGAGAAAACTACTGCGATGGTCGGAGAAATACACATCTAACACACGCACATATGGTTACAACTACGTGCCGAGACACATATACCCTTTTAAACGCGCAGCATAGTCCTTACGCACGAAAGTGTGCTAAATCCCAAAGTCACTGTTTCCACTACACCCCCAAACCCCACCCAACAAAAAACCCCCCCAAAAAATAATCGAACAATAACCCCTCCCCCGGGTCCGTCTTTAGGGCGCACCAAAACATTCCCATCGCCACCACTATTGTTAATCGGGCAGAGATCTCAAATAACACAAGAAAAACTTTAAAAAAAGTATTTTTAATATTTCATCATGTTCAGCTGGCCCATAAAATCCACAAAACCGACCCTTATACCCCACCACCTATGACGCTACCACCGACCCCCCCCCTTCCTCCCAATGTTTCATACAACGGGGTGGTCGTTTTATTCAACCAAACCACCTTTCAAAAGCCGAGTGAGCCCTATAAACATCATAACCATCTATCCCAAAAGAACTTCCAACTTTAGTTTGTTCTTGCACAAACATACATCACGCAAAGCGTGCAACCACTCATGAACCTGTAATTGCCCCTTTTGTTATTTTCATACCATTAAAATTTTGTTAACACCCAACTTTTTTAACGGGGGTTTTTCCCCGAGGGACACCAACCCTTTTTTTCCCTTTACGTTACTAACGCCAAAGGGCCCACCCCCTTTTCCTGTACTTCTCTTTATATTCTCGCTGGCCAGGAACCCCCCCCCGGGTTCCGACCCTCTTCCCCAGCCGTCCCGGGGTCAAGACAGTCGGAGTCGGGCGGGGGACCGCACCTTCCCAGAAACAGCATCCTCAACTTTACAGACCTGTAATTTTTCCTTGTAACTCTCCCAACTTTTGAACTCCACCTTCTACCCCCCTCACGTTTAAATTTAAAGATCGCGTCCTTTTTAAATTTGGGCCCCCTCATCTGAACACTTAATCAGACACAGGCACAGACAACCCTGCGAAGCAAAAGTCGCTCATGCATACAATTCGTCCCCTTTACCCTCTCTTTCTTGAGGGGTCTCACTCCACCAACACCACATCTTTTTTTACCGGGGCCAGGGAGATCACCCCGATACTCCACCATCCCATCCATTCATCACTCCCCCGATTTTAGCCGGGAATCCTCGAATTACTCCCAAAAATTTCCGTCGAGGAGCTCACCTTTCCGGGCCCGATGACCACCCCCTGGGGCGGCTGGTGCAAAAAACCTTTGGTGCAGCAATGTGGTCCAATGCTCCGCAAAGGGAAAAGTTCGCCCTCTGACCGGGATACGAAACCCATAACCCTGGGTAGGGAAACCCTCCTCTATTTTTAAATTACAAAAGGAAATGGTTGGCGCAGGGACATTTTTAACGTAAACGACCCTTCCTGTAAACCAGCAAAGTGGCCATCAGACCACCGACACATAGTAACCTGGTGGATCGTCCCATAGTATTTGAAGGCGTCACGTATGTCAACTTCGTTAGCCTCAAAAGGCACGTTTCGCACACGTACCCATGTATAGTAATGTGAAACGTCGTGCAACTTAACTGTGACTGCTGGGGTTACTTGCTTGCTAACATCCTGATACTGGTTGACAATCTGCTCGTAGGTCTTGGTATCGCAAAACTTGACGAATATCCGTGATAGTCCATTAAGGCAACGCCACACAGGGATTCACGCTGGATGCCATATACATCGCAGATGATCATCGGCACCAACACATTAATCGATGAGCTGGGGATCGTGCCCTTTATAAGGTCAATACACACAGTATTAACTCTTCTTCGATAACCCGTCGCCATTGTTGTTGTCGTCTCAAAGCTCCTCCACCAGGTGTCGGGACTGAGGAGAGACAGCTGACGACCGCTCAGCACAGCGTCTGAGCAGGGAATGTGAACCTCCATTAATAGAAACAATTGATATATTAATAGTTCACTTATAGATAGTAATTCAGTCAACGGAGTATATAAAAAACAAAGAATTACTTCAACTTTCGTTAAAGATTCACTTACCACATTTAATACTATGTTTTATACACAAGTTGTGTCTAAAGCTAGTTAGATAGTTTTTGACACAGACCCTAATCAGATAGATTTTTTACGGGTGATTTAAATTCTAAGCATAGAACCACTGTATTTACCGTGAACAGGAAAGCTACATTTACTGATATAGGTATGACGCTTTTGACCTTTATCTCCTACTTTGTTTAAATAAAATGTTATTAATAGACGCTGTTTACTGTGTTCAAGCTGATCTGGTTTTGATACAGAAATAAAAATGTTAACAAGATTCTTTCTATGTAAAATGAAGGGTCTAATATGATGTGGATTTACACTGCTTTTTCTACACTCCTTGTTTTTTCGCTGTCTTTGCGTGTCCACTTGTTTATATTAGTTCCACTGACAAACCACATTAAAAATAGCAAGAGGTATCGGTAAATTACAAGCTAATATCCTTGACAAAAAATCTCGTGCAAATTTATGGAACATAATAGAAAAGACAGATAAATAACCTAGAAACACCGGATTTGCCTCAGAACGACAACACGGTTTCAGGAATGGTAAATTCTGCCTCATAAATCTCAGAGAAAAATACGACAGACTCACAGAAATTAGACAGAGAAGAGTGGGCCAACTGTATATTCCAAGACTGCAAGAAAGTGCGAAAGACTAGTTCACAAGCTAGAAAACCGTATCAGTATAACGAGGAAGGTGAAAAAAGAGTGTATAAGCAAATAAAATATGGAATCATGGGAAGATACAGTGTCAGGGCGAAGGAACCCAAAGGAGTTCTAAAGCGTCCGCCCATGTGCCTTTGTATGATGCAACAAAATTCTAGCAAGGAAGTGCCTGAAGCTTACAGCTAAACACAAACTATGATGGTGTACGCACGTTGATCAAATTTAAAATGACATTTAGGGACCTTAACAAGGTTTTCTTCTATGTATACCCTACATGTCAGACCCATCAGAGTACACAGCACCACCATGGAGTCCAGCAGCCTGAACAAGAATCCATTCTAATTCGTAAAACGCTAGAGGAGAGGAGAATTCAGGTATGAAAGGGACTTAATCAAGACATAATAGATATTTAGAGGACTAATCAACTAGGTGACAACTAATTATTACACCTTCTCCCTGGCCCACCACCAGTGTCTAACTCACGGGTTCTCAACCCGGACCTCATCAAACCCAGATAATCCCACATTGATTATCATCGGACAGAACTGCCTCTCACTGGAGCCTCTCACTGAGGCTCACAAGTCTCACAAAGTATCCAACGCTAATTCTGAGAAGGAAGTTTGATGCTGAATTCTCTTAGCAGTTTTGTCTGATATTATTATACTACCTCATTCTGCCTCCATTTCCTAACATCCCTCCCTCTGTCTTTCACCAACCTTTACACCTACAGTTCATCCATTCTTAACTCACTCTCCCAGGTTTCTCTCTTTCCCCCTCCATCTATTTCCATAACCTCATTCGCTGCCTGACCACGGTCGAGTGAGGTTGTGCGCTGCACCCCTCTGCTGTTTCAGGCGAGCTACCTTGTATCAACATGGCGCTGAGTGTGAGGAGGCGCGTAAATACCATTGGTATTGAGCTGCTTCGTGGGGCGATTTCACCCTCTTCAGTGCAAGTCTTACTCCCAACAATCATTAGGGAGACCTATGGAATCCAGGACGATGAGGTGTATGGTGTAGCCCTGAATGGGGCTTATAGAATCTTCGTCAAATTGAATTCCACGTCCGTGTATGAGTCTTTGGTGACGAGATTCCAAGACGTGAGTCTTGACGCTACTCCAGCTGTGAAGGTGCGTTTGATCGACGTATCTCGCCACTTTACGTGGGTTAAGATACGTAATGTCCCATTTGAGGCAGATGAGGCTGACGTAAGGAGTGTTTTTGAGACATATGGGACGTACATCTGGCACAAAAGGGCAAGTGGACGGCAGGTGCTTACATGGGACGTCCGGAGGGTACCTTTTCCCTGAAGATGACTCTGAGACATCCCATACCGTCTTACGTCGTGTTGGAGGACTTCAGGACGCAAGTTATGGTATCGTATGCCGGACAGAGACGTACGTGCAGAATATGTGGGGCGTACGACCATATGGCGGCAGAGTGCGTGAAGCTGAGGAGGGCGCCAGCGCAAACTGGTGAAGCACCAGTTACCGGCGTGATAGCTGTTGAGAGCCCAGTGCGAAAGCAAGGGCCTGGGCGCTTGTGGAGTGAAGAGGTGGAGGATTCCAAAGAGGAGACTGGCATGTGTGAGGTAAGCTGTGATGTAAAAGGATCTGTTACTACACAAAGGAAAAGTACAGAAGTGCAAGTGCAGGAGGAGGTGCAGGCTCTAGAGGAAGAGCTTCAGGAAGTGTTAAGGACATTGACACCGCTGCGAGGATGTTGTTCCTGAGCTGGTGAGAGGCACGGCGTTGCCTGTAGAGGAATGTAAGGATAAAAAACATAGCAGGGTTGACGGCCAACTAGTAAGAGAGAGTTGTCGCCGTGTGCTGTGGAACGGGGCGTGGTGGAGGTTGAGGTTCATCGTGAGGGAACCTCAGAAGATAACATGGTGTAGAGGGCATCACGAGGAAGAGAGCGGCGGCGTCAGACTCAGATGATGTCCTGACGCCGGCGCAGAGGTCTGGGAGGAAGGAAGAGCACTGTCGAAGTAGTCATGATAAGAGGCATCGCAAAAAAGGGGGGGGGTTGATGGTGTGAAACCTTGTGCTGGCTCTGGGGCAGGAGGCCCTGGGATGAATGAAGAGAGGAGGAAGGGTTGGAAACTATAAAGAGGCCTTAGGTGTATGACTGTGAACGTCAATGGATTGTGTAATAGTGTGAAGAAGGAATGGTTTCGAATGTTTCTGTATAAATATAGGGTGGATGTAGTGTTCCTGCAAGAACACAATTTCAAGGAGGGAAGAGTGCTCGAGGTGGAGGGGTTTCAGGTTATGACTGCCATCTGCACGTCTGAAAGGTGGTGTGGGGATATTGATCAGGGAGGCGAGCCCGTTTGTGTTGCTAAGAAGTGAGGGGGGGGGGGGGGAAGAATATTGCGCGTGGATGGGTGGTGGATGGGGCAGAGGGTATCTTTTGTAAGTGTGTATGCACCAGCAGAAAATGATGTGAGGGTAAAAAGGGATTTTGTATGTGAAGAAACTAGTTTTCTTCTTACGTGGTTACCTACAGTGGCCGTCGTTGGTGGGGACTGGAACTGCGTTATTAGGAGGGCTGACGTGGAACCAAAAGGGGCGGGGCACGTGTCGGCGGCCTTGCGAGATCTTTTGAGAGATATTCAGTTGCGGGATGCGGTTGGAGGAGGGGCGTGGGAGGTAGAACACACTTTTGTAAGACGGGGTTACGCTGCTAGGTTGGATAGGCTGTATATATCTCAAGGGGTTGGGTTGACATTTTTCCGTACAATAGAAGTAGCTTATTCGGATCATCGGGCGGTAGTAGCAGAGGTGGCGTGGGAGTCACTAGCAGGTATATCTAGGGGTTATTGGAAATTAAATACAAGTGTGTTAGGTGATGAGGAGGGGATAGAGGGATTTGCAACGCTCTGGGAGGGGTTAAGTGCAGAGATAATGGGGTAGAGGATGTGGTGATGTGGTGGGATGGTGTGGCTAAAGAACGGATTAAGCAATATTACGTAAAGGAAGGGAAACGTATCAATTCTTTAAAATATGGGCTTGCTAACTATTTGGAGGATAGATTACGGGGTGCTATGCGAGGGGGCGGTGGCGGGCAATTATCCCATGGATGATATTATGGCAATTAAAGGGAGACTGCGTGAGGTACAGGATGAGAGGTTCCAAGCGGTGCGGGTACAGGCGGGGGTGGAAGAGGTGTTATGGGGCGATAGACCTTCATCGTGCATATTGGTAGGCAGAAAACAAAGACAGCAGGCAATGACTATTCCATGGTTGGAGGTTCATGAGTCGATAGGAGGGTACAGGGAGGGGCAGGTCATACAAGCTACGGAAGGAATGGGGGCATTTGCTGACAAGTGGTATGAGAAGTACTGGCAACGAGAAGGGGTAGAGGATGGGGTTTTAGAACAGGTGTGTGGGAGTGTGGTATGTCAGTTGCGTAACAGTGATAGGGAAGCACTGGGTGGGGAAATAACTGAGGGGGAAATATGGAGGGCTTTAAGTGGAATGCGAAAGGGCAAAGCACCTGGAATGATGGACTCCGGCGAGTTTTTATCAGCAGCATTGGGAATTAATGAGGCGTTTTTGGTTAGGTTATTAAATTGCATGAAGGAGAGAGGTGAGCTGGGTGAGAAGCAGGCAACGGCTGTCGTTGTATTGGTACCGAAAGGTAAGGGGCAGCATACGCTTCGGGATTACCGGGCGATCTCGTTGTTATGCGCAGATTATAAATTGTTTGCGAAGATTTTGGGAAATCGGGTCAAGTGTGTGGTGGGGCGGGTAGTATCAAAAAACTCAGTTTGGTTTGCCAGGGAGGTCCATGGTGGAGGGGCATGGGTTACTTAGGGATTTCGTGGAGCAAAAGGGGGGGGAGGGAGGGAGGTTTGGTGGCGCTCGATGGCAAGGGGCATACGATAGAGTAGATAGGAAAGCATTAAAAGCCATCCTCAGGGGTCAGGGGTTTGGGATGAAATAGTGGGTTGGGTTGAGGCGTTGTATGGAGGTGCAATAGCGAGGGTACAGATTAATGGTCGATTGGGTGAGAAGATTGTAATGGGTAGGGGAATTAGGCAGGGGTGTCCTATGTCACAATTATTGTTTGCGTGCATACAGGGACCCTTTTATAGATTGGTGGAGCAGCGTAATGTGTCACGTAGAGGGACCAGGGTGTGAGTTGCGAGGGTTTGGCCAGTTTTTAATTGGATATGTGGATGATACAACTGTTCTGATCAGGGAGGGGATGTCAATGGACACATTATATGGGGGTAGTAAAAATGTTCGCAGGGGCAACTGGTATGAGGGTAAATTCAGATAAATCCATGGTTATGGGGTTAGGGGCTTGGGCCGGTAGGGTTGATTGGGGTAGTGCAGTTGTGAGGAGGCAGGTGAATTCGTTAAAAATTTGCGGTCTGATTTATGCAGACGATCTAACTGTGGCACGCACGGAAAACTCGATTAGGATGGTAGAAAGGATTCAGGGACGCTTGGGTGCATTGCGACCTTATCATTTGACCTTGTGCAGCGTGCCATTGCTATTAATATCTTACTGTATAGCAAGTATGGCACGTGGCAGCCGTGTTCCCATTAACTGGGCCAGCAATAACGAACATACTTAGGAAGGTTTTTAAATTCTTGTGGGGTTCGAGCTGTGATTGGATTAAAAGGGATGTGGTAATGTTACCTGTAAGTAAGGGGGGGCTGGGATTGCTGGACTTAAAGCGGAGGGTCAAATGTGTCTTCATTAAAAGGGAGGTGATGAGGGAAAGTGTGGGTGGGGGGGGTTTGGCCAGGATCCATAACAGATTGCAACGGATGTATACAGGAGTTGAGTTGCATGAGTGTGAAACTGTGTTGAGGGCTCTGGCGTGGGATCGAGAGCCAGCAAAGGTTAAAATAGGTAGGTTGTGTAGATTGTTTAGCCTTTTGGGAGGGTTGTAGCGCCTGTAGAGGGAATTTTCCCCATGTATGCATGGGGAAGTTAGGAATAGGTTGAGTAGGATGAGGTTGCAACCTCGTGTTCGGGATGTCATGTATCGTTTTCTGCACGGCATTTTACCGTCGGGTGTGGTTCTACGGGATAGACGCGTCGTTGACGGGGGGAGTGTGGGATATGTGGTGGGGAGGAGTCGGCTTTTCATGTAGTATATTTTTGTGATGGAATGAGGAGTGTCAAGGGGTGGTTAAGTAGGGGTGATAAATAGGATAGGAGGTAAAGGAATTTCTGTATTGAGAGCATTAAGTCTCGACGTGGGGGGTTGGGAGGAAAGTGTAATCAGAGCTGTGGGATACATTATGGCAGATTATATCTATATAGTGTGGGATTGCGGGGGGAAACAGGTTACTGAGGTGAAGAGGAGGGTGTTAGCGGTAACGTTCTATAAAACGGTATGCAGAAATAAGGAAATTTATGGGAGGAGGTGGGTGAAGGATTTTTCAGAGGGATATAGGCAACTTATGTTACAGGTTTTATTAGACTTGTAATATACGAGGGAGGGGAGGGTACGATTGGAAAGTGTTGCTGGGGTAGGGAAGTCATGGGTGAAAACAGGGTCGCCTCCTGGTAATGGATGACAACAAATGTTTGCGTGAGTGTTGGATGAATGATGCGTGAGTGAATATGTGAACCACGGGTGCTGGCACCTGTGGAGCTGGCCAGTTTTTTTGTGTGACATGGACTATACTTTTATTTATTTATTTATTTATTTATAATTTGTGCACACATACAGAGGTACAAAAAAATACAGATAGAGCAGCATGCCAAAGCCACTTATGGAAATAAGTCACTCTGTCTGACTTTTTTGGGTTATCCTAGGTTCTCTACACATATGCTGCTATATTATAATTCTATGTAACTGTATTTGTGTATACCTGAATAAACTTACTTACTTACTTACTTACTAGCATTACGGGCTGGCTTAAAATTACTTAAGATTAACTAAGCAATGATGAAATCAGTGAAAAAACATAATGTAAACAGATTACTATAAAGCACAAGTGAGTTTTACAAAGACAGGTCATATGGTTGCATGCATTGTTGTAAATTCAGTAGTAATGGAGTATTCTGTTAGGTAGTGTATTTAAAAAAATAATAAAGTTAAATTGGGTTTTAGGTTTAACATTTATGTGATATAATTGTGAGAAACATTTAAGATATACAATTTATAAGGTTTCAGTTATTCAGTATTTATTTGGTTTTGGGTGAGTAAGTGATCTTTGAGAAGAGACTTGAATTTATAAACAGGTAGTGTTCTTTTATATTTACAGGTAATGAATTCCAGATTTTAGGGCCTTTTATGTGCATTGAGTTTTTGCATAGCGTGAGATGGACACGAGGAATATCAAAGAGTGATCTGTGCCTTGTGTTATGGTCATGTGTTCTGTTGAGGTTGGCAAGGAGATGTTTGAGGGGAGGGTTAATATCAGAGTTGAGTGTTCTATGTATGTAATAGGTGCAGTAATAAGTATGGATGTTTTGTATGGTGAGTAGGTTGAGTGTATTGAATATTGGTGGAGTGTGCTGCCTGTAGTGAGAATTTGTTATCATTCTAACTGCAGCCTTTTGTTGGGTAATTAGCGGTCTGAGATGGTTACTTGTTGTTGAGCCCATGCACAAATTCCATAGGTGAGATAGGGGTAAATAAGGAGAGTGAATATAGGGCCAGGAGGGCTGACTGTGGAGCATAGTACCGTATCTTCGATATGTATGCCTACAGTCTTGGAAATTTTCTTAGAAATTTGTTGTATATGTGTATGAAATTTGAGTCTATTATCAAGGTGGATTCCTAAGAATTTTCCCTCTGTTAGCTTTATGATAGGTGATCCGTTTATCATTATGTTAAGAGGGACATCTGTAGCTCTGTTACCAAACTGAATGAAGTAGGTTTTGTCAATGTTTAGTGTAAGTTTGTTAGTACTCATCCAGGTAGATATTTTCTGTAATTCGGTATTTACAGTATTGGCTAGCGTGACTGGGCTCGGGTGGGAGAAGACGTATGTTGTGTCATCAGCAAATAGTGTGGGTTTGAGTAATTGCGAAGCATTTGGTAGGTCATTTATGTATAGGAGAAAGAGAAGAGGGCCAAGGACACTTCCCTGTGGGACACCAACTGTAATTGGTTGCGCAGAAGAGTTTGCCCATTTGCGTACACATATTGGCTTCTGTTGCTGAGGTATGACTTGAGGTAGTTGAGAGAGTGCCCTCTTATACCATAGTGTGACAATTTTACGTGGAGCAAGTCATGGTCAACTGTATCAAAAGCTTTACGTAAGTCAATGAAGATCCCAGTGGGACTTCTTTTTTCTCTATTGCAGGTATATATGTTCTAGCATGTGTATAATAGCATCATTAGTATTTTTATTAGGCCTGAATCCAAATTGGCAGGGGTTGAGATGTTTTGGGAGATAAGGTAGGAGTAGATTCGTTTATGAATTAATTTTTCGAAGATTTTTGAGAGAGGGTGTAAGTTGGATATTGGCCTATAGTTATTCAACTCTGTTTTGGTCACCTCCTTTGTGGATCGGGGTGACCCTTGCTATTTTGGAGTACTGTAGGGAAGGTGGAGGATTCAATGGATTTGTTAAAGAGTGTTGCAATGATTGGTGATAGCACTTGTGACACTTTTTTGTATATAAAGGGTGGTAAGGTATTTAAATCTCCTGCCTTGTTTTTTAGTGCGTTGATAATAAGGGAGACTTCGTATGGGTTAGTCGGAGCTAGAACAGTGTGTTCGGGTAGTTGCCGGTGAGGTAGTCATTTGGTGGGGTATCTGAGCTTGGGATTTTATTGGCAAGGTTTTGTCCTATAGTGGAGAAGAAATCATTGAGTCTGTTTGCTGTTTCTGTTGGTGGGAGTTGGGGTTCATCTGATTTTGCTAATTTTATTTCGCTATTTCGTGATATCTTTTTTGTTCCCAAAATTTTCTGATAGGGTTTTCCAGGTCTTTTTTATATCACCTCGTAAGTTGGATAATCTGTTCTCATAATACAATTTTTTTGCCCTTCTTATCAGGCTGGTTAGGATTGACGAGTAACGTTTTGTTTGGTCTCTGGTTATGTGACCCATTCTGTACTGTTTTTCATATTGGTGTTTTGTATTTATGGATTTGAGAATGCTGGTGTTAGCCAAGGACTGTTCAGTCTCTTAGCTGTCATCTGCTTAGTTTTTTTAGGCAGTGCTTGTTATAGAGGTATTGGGTCTTTTTAGAAAATTATTAATACATTCGTCAATATCTGTATGATTTCTAGCTCAGTGTGCCAGTCAATGTTTGCTACTGCTGTTGTGAAGTTATTAATGGCTGCCTCATTGTGAAGTCTGAAGGTGACTTTTAGTAGTGTCTTGGGGTAATTTACCAAGAGTTGTTATGAGGAAAGTAGGGTAGTGGTCTGTGTATTATCTGTAATTATGCCTGATTTTAAAGGGGATATGGTGTTGGTCCAGATGTGGTCAAGGTAGGGAAACACTAGTCTCTGTAACTCTTGTAGGTTTTGTTACTGTTGGTAGCAACATACAGTTACTCATTGTGTTTGTGAATTCAGTAATGTGTGGGTCCTGGTCTTGCAGGAGATTTATATTGAAGTCACCTGAGAGTAGTAAGTGATCTTTGTTCATGCGTGCATCAGTTATCATACTTCCTAGGTTTTGACTAAATTGGCTAATGTTTGACTGTGGAACTCTGTAGATGTTTATCAATGTGAGAGGTTTTTGTAGGTATTTGGATTTGAATTTGGCTATTATATATTCCCCATGTTCATCTCTTGTGCAAGTATTAGTGATACATTCTAGTTGGTCTGAGTAGTATATGGCTGTGCCACCCCCTTGTTGGTCTGGCCTACAGTTGTGTATGGCTGTGTAACCAGGAATGGCATAGACATCTGTACTATCAGGCTTTAGCCAGGTTTCAGTTAGTGTAATGATGGACATATTGGCATGTAAGGAATTTAGTAATGCTATGAGGTCATCGTAATGCTTGCTTAAAGATCTGATATTGTAGTTAAAGATAGTTATGTTGTTGTTGGCACTGAGAAGTGCCTTTGATTGTTCTGCAGTGTAGTAATTACAGTAACTGTTTGATTCATTTAAGTCATTAAATAAGAGGTTGGTATCAGGATCAATGCTTGTAATCATAAGATTTGTAGTGAATCTATAGTTAGAATTAAGTATAAAACAAAGTAAATAGTCTTAAGCTAAAAAATAGCACTATTCATATAGTACTCCTGTTCCTTCAAGGTAGTAGTGATGATGGATAAGGTATTCAAGGAGGGGGGGGTTGCCTACATCACTGTGCAGAGCGAGGGTAGGGCAGCATATTGATTGGAAGTGATGGACAGTTGCTTGTCCAGTGTGTTTGTATTATGTGTAGATAATACGCATATTATTGTATGTAGCGAGATGGGACTACATGCAAGTTGGACTTGTACTATGAGAATTATTCTCTAACGCCTGATAGTGAAGGCTGATTGATCAACTGTGATCCATTCAAATTAGATTTATTATGTTATCTATGTACATAGCAGTCTTAAGTCATATTATTATGTTGTTATCTATGTACATAGCAGTCTTAAGTCATATGATGTGAGTTGTGTTTAGGTGCAGTTGTCACAAAAATTTTGTTTTGTTTTGTCTGTGTTAGGGAAGTATGTGGAATTTTTTGTGTGTAGCCGCTACATGGCTGGGGTTTATACTTTATACCTTTGTATTCTGTGATGTTTTTCATAATATACAGTCTTATTTATATACTATGTTGCATGAATAGGGTTTACATGCTAAGACTGCACATAAGTTGCCTTTGAGAGTTGACATTCAATATTGCAACCTTCTTAGAAAATTAAGCTTTTGGGGTTTTCTTTCACCAGGTTGAGGTGTCATTGTGTTAAGTAATGACATGTATCCCATTTAATTGTTATTAATATTTTGTGTCTAAGATGTTACTGTATCACTCATGATAGTGTAATTCCTATGTATCCTTTAATGTTAAGTTAAGATGCAGTCAGGTTGGTGATGGTTATATTTTGCGAGAGGGGGGAGGGTGAAATTGTGTCAAAAGTTTCAGCCTACACAGGTATATAACTCTGGTATAACTGGGTGTATATGGTGTGTGGTATTAGGGTGTCAGAACACTTCGTCTGTTGTAATCATTTTTGTAAGGGTGAATTGGGAATTTGTGATTTAACTCATTTTGTGTACCTTTTAATATAATTTCCACCTTGTATTGTAATGTTTTAAATA
This sequence comes from Cherax quadricarinatus, assembly GCF_026875155.1. Classification (NCBI taxonomy): domain Eukaryota; kingdom Metazoa; phylum Arthropoda; class Malacostraca; order Decapoda; family Parastacidae; genus Cherax; species Cherax quadricarinatus. The sequence continues at coordinate 4,461 of NW_026487835.1, read as the reverse complement.
AAATATAAAAAAAAAAAACCCTATCAACCCCCTCTCTATTCAGCCCACTCTGGCACCATTAGGCTTTCAGTAACCTACCTCCTACACCATACACTTGCAACATCTGCCACATTGCCCCCCTATCCACCCTGTCATACGCCTTTTCCAAATCCATAAATGCCACAAAGACCTCTTTAGCCTTATCTAAATACTGTTCACTTATATGTTTCACTGTAAACACCTGGTCCACACACCCCCTACCTTTCCTAAAGCCTCCTTGTTCATCTGCTATCCTATTCTCCGTCTTACTCTTAATTCTTTCAATTATAACTCTACCATACACTTTACCAGGTATACTCAACAGACTTATCCCCCTATAATTTTTGCACTCTCTTTTATCCCCTTTGCCTTTATACAAAGGAACTATGCATGCTCTCTGCCAATCCCTAGGTACCTTACCCTCTTCCATACATTTATTAAATAATTGCACCAACCACTCCAAAACTATATCCCCACCTGCTTTTAACATTCTATCTTTATCCCATCAATCCCGGCTGCCTTACCCCCTTTCATTTTACCTACTGCCTCACGAACTTCCCCCACACTCACAACTGGCTCTTCCTCACTCCTACAAGATGTTATTCCTCCTTGCCCTGTACACGAAATCACAGCTTCCCTATCTTCATCAACATTTAAAAATTTCCCTAAAAATATTCCCTCCATCTTCCCAATACCTCTAACTCTCCATTTAATAACTCTCCTCTCCTATTTTTAACTGACAAATCCATTTGTTCTCTAGGCTTTCTTAACTTGTTAATCTCACTCCAAAACTTTTTCTTATTTTCAACAAAATTTGTTGATAACACCTCACCCACTCTCTCATTTGCTCTCTTTTTACATTGCTTCACCACTCTCTTAACCTCTCTCTTTTTTTTCCATATACTCTTCCCTCCCTTTCATCACGTCTACTTTGTAAAAACTTCTCATATGCTAGCTTTTTCTCCCTTACTACTCTCTTTACATCATCATTCCACCAATCGCTCCTGTTCCCTCCCGCACCCACTTTCCTGTAACAACAAACTTCTGCTGAACACTCTAACACTACATTTTTAAACCTACCCCATACCTCTTCGACCCCATTGCCTATGCTCTCATTAGCCCATCTATCCTCCAATAGCTGTTTATATCTTACCCTAACTGCCTCCTCTTTTAGTTTATAGACCTTCACCTCTCTCTTCCCTGATGCTTCTATTCTCCTTGTATCCATCTACCTTTTACTCTCAGTGTAGCTACAACTAGAAAGTGATCTGATATATCTGTGGCCCCTCTATAAACATGTTCATCCTGAAGTCTACTCAACAGTCTTTATCTACCAATACATAATCCAACAAACTACTGTCATTTCGCCCTACATCATATCTTGTATACTTATTTATCCTCTTTTTCTTAAATATGTATTACCTATAACTAAACCCCTTTCTATACAAAGTTCAATCAAAGGGCTCCCATTATCATTTACACCTGGTACCCCAAACTTACCTACCACACCCTCTCTAAAAGTTTTCTCCTACTTTAGCATTCAGGTCCCCTACCACAATTACTCTCTCACTTGGTTCAAAGGCTCCTATACATTCACTTAACATCTCCCAAAATCTCTCTCTCTCCTCTGCATTCCTCTCTTCTCCAGGTGCATACACGCTTATTATGACCCACTTCTCGCATCCAACCTTTACTTTAATCCACATAATTCTTGAATTTACACATTCATATTCTCTTTTCTCCTTCCATAACTGATCATTCAACATTACTGCTACTGCTTCCTTTGCTCTAACTCTCTCAGATACTCCAGATTTAATCCCATTTATTCCCCCACTGAAACTCCCCTACCCCCTTCAGCTTTGTTTCGCTTAGGCCAGGACATCCAACTTCTTTTCATTCATAACATCAGCAATCATCTGTTTCTTGTCATCCGCACTACATCCATGCACATTTAAGCATCCCAGTTTTATAAAGTTTTTCTTCTTCTCTTTTTTAGTAAATGTCTACAGAGAAGGGGTTACTAGCCCATTGCTCCCGGCATTTAGTCGCCTCATACGACACGCATGGCTTACGGAGGAAAGATTCTTTTCCACTTCCCCATGGACAATAGTAATAAATAAAGAGGAACAAGAGCTATTAGAAAAAGGAGAAAAACCTAGATGTATGTATATATATATATGCATGTGCGTGTCTGTGAAGTGTGACCAAAGTGTAAGTTGGAGTAGCAAGATATCCCTGTTATCTACGTGTTTATGAGACAGAAAAAGAAAGTTGATAATGTAGTTAGATATTAGCATTGAAGATTTGGAGGGAATCTGAAGAGGCCTCATTTGTCATCCTTATGGAAACTGATTTCTATTCCTGTTAACACATCGGCCGTTTTCCACCATTATTCACTCCATCACTGTCTTGCCAGAGGCATGCGATACTATAGTTCATAACAATAAATATTCCCACCCTTCAGAGTGCAGACACTGTACTTCCCACCTCCAGGACTCAAGTCCCTCTAACTGGTTTCTCTGAATCTCTTATAAATGTTACTTTACTCACACTCCAACAGCACATCAAGTCATAAAATAATTTGCCTCTACTCCTAACACGCTCACGCATGCTTGCTGGAAGTCCAAGCCCCTTACAGTAAAACCTCCTTTACCCACTCACTCCAACCTTTCGTATGACAACTGATACTTTTTTCAATAAAAATGGTTAATTATAACATATACAGGCAATTAAATGTTTAAGAGAGACCAAATTGTTCAATGTCCTAAAAATACCAAGCACGTTAAGTTTTTTTTTTTTTATATTTATTAAAAACTTTACAGCATTGATATTAAATTAAGATATAAAATGGATACAGTAGGATCCTTAATCCTACACAACATACACTAACCAATTATTAACAACACATTGTAATTGACATAAAAGAGGTTACCCATATACACACAAAATTTTCCATATAACATACTATGATAAACAAAATAAACTATAACTATATAAACTATATAAAATATAACTATATACAACTTTCAGATTTGTATAGTTAACATACTATGACGGACATATGACAAAGGTTCACAACCTTCACAGGAGATAAACAGAGTAATAACCTACATCCCAATCTCCGTTAAAAAACAATCACATGCTCTTCCCAGAATTAACCCCTATACAATAAGAAGTACCTAAGCACATACATACGTGCCTCACTACAATCTCTTTTCAAGCATTGAAAAAATCAAAATCAAATCCTAAATCAAAAATCAAATCCTAAGCCTCACACTTATACTAAATAAATATTAACAAATATTACTAAATATTAATACAGCCTCTTCCACCGGCTGAGCACATTATATAAAGAGACTAAACCATACTGTCCCATTACAAACTTTTAACGAGGCATTACAAATGTATGGAAGTCATTATCGTTCCATCTAGCAGCAACTGGATGAGCACATTATATAATGCTAAAATAAAGACAGTACACTCGCTAAAAACCCACAACACTCAACACAAACATAATTAAAAAACCTCTCATTGCGATACAATTATCGCACATGAAATATGCCCAATAAAGGCTATAAACGCACACTCTACATAAGCCCTAAAGCTCTTCACGGTCTTAAAACTATAATCTTGACACCATTCACACTTAATACATGAAGAAGGTCATGACGACCCTGACACATCAAACACAGAATTCTCCATTCAGGTACTACGTAATTTTTTTTTTTATATTTTATTTAAAACATCATAAATACAAGGCTGCTTAAAAATTAAATAGCATCACCATACATAATCTATAGAGTACAACGAGGTACACACCATAAATACCAATCTTTAACTAATACGTATAGATATATACGACAAACACACCATAAAATGCATACGTACGTTTCACTAAACACACACAATACCAAAAGATATAACTGCGTGACAAATATAACACTGGTGGAAACACCACTTAACCCATTATAACCCACATGCACATCATACAAACATGTTACATTGATGTTTAAACAATATGTTTATGTAATTTTGCATACAAAATATACAATTGATTATAGAAATTCCAACTTAGACACAAATTCAATGATTTACTCTAACACAAATTCATTAACATAATAAATATTATATAAATTGACGATCATATTAATCATCAGCAATTTCATCCATTCCATAAGTGTTCAATCTTAATACCTAAGAACTACGTTTTGAATCACAAACAAAAATCATAATGTTGCTACATATTATAGGATACAATTGGATAACTCAGGGTAATGTACACGTATTATATCCCTTTAATACTTTGGTGACTCACAGACTAATTGAACAGTAACAGGGAAGGGATAAAACATGCATATATACACATACATATACATACACATGCACATATATACTACTAACATATATATACATATATTATATATATACATACAAATATATATA
>NW_026487824.1:0-24397 GCF_026875155.1 Cherax quadricarinatus | reverse complement strand
CCCAGGAGCTTTAAAGCCGTTACAGTACAAGGGCAAAGAGGGTATTTTTAGGTACAGAGTGAAGTACAAAACATAATATAAATCGTTGTAGGTAGTAGTAGTACCTATTGTGGTGGTGGTAGTAGTAGTAGTTGTGGTGGTGGTGGTGGTGGCGGTAGTAGTAGTAGTTGTGGTGGTGGTGGTGGTGGTGGTGATGGTAGAAGTAGTAACACCACAGGTACTACTACTGCTACCTACAACGATTATATTATGTTTTGCACCTCACTCTGTACCTATATATACCTTCTGTGTCCATGTACTGTTTGTAACGGCTTGACAAAGCTCCTGGAGAGCGAAACGTTGCCACAATAAAAGGTCACATTAGTTCAACTTGTATCCTTTTACCTCACATACTGTCAGTAATTCTACTAACGTTAATACAAATGGATTAATATACCACATTGTTAAAAGGTATATTAAAAGTTATATATGGATCTCCTGGAAAAAGACACGGGATTTTTTGATCTGCCTATCCTAGAAATTTTCTCTCCTGAAAAAAATGGCTTATATCATTACAGCACTAACATATTCTTTCGCCTTTAATGTAGATATAACTCAGTAGAAAATATACGACACATATTGTATTTATTGGATGTACAGCTATGGCGGCATCATCAGAGCTACAGATGATAATTCTAAAGAACATAAGAACATAAGAAAGGAGGAACGCTGCAGGAGGCCTGCTGGCCCATACTAGGCAGGTCCTTTACAATTCATCCCACTAACAAAACTTTTGCCCAACCCAATTTTCAATGCCACTCAAGAAATAAGCTCTGATGTGAAAGTCCTACTCAAATCCAACCCCTCCCACTCATGTACTTATCCAACCTAGATTTGAAACTACCCAAAGTCCCAGCCTCAATAACCCAACTAGGTAGACTGTTCCACTCATCAACTACCCTATTTCCAAACCAATACTTTCCTATGTCCTTCTAAATCTAAACTTATCTATTTTAAATCCATTACTGCGGGTTCTCTCTTGGAGAGACATCTCAAGACCTTATTAATATCCCTTTATTAATACCTATCTTCCACTTATACACTTCGTCAGGTCTCCCCTCATTCTTCGTCAAAAAAGTGAATGAAATTTAAAGAGTCTTCAATCTTTTTCATAAGGAAGATTTCTAATGCTATTTTTTTAATTTTTTTCACCCTTTACGGGGAATGTTTTCAAAAGGGAATTTTTTAGGGGGTCCATTTTGAAATACGGAGCCCAGAAACTGTGCTGCAAAATCTAGGTGAGGCCTTACAAAATGATGTATAAAGCTGCAGTTGGCCCTCTGGACTTCGTTCCTTACACTTCTTGATAAAAAACCCCAGTAATCTATTTGCCCTTATTACTTTACGCTTAGGCATTGCGGGTTTTGGGTTTTTAAGGGTTGTTTGCCTACCATAACCCCAAAGGGTCCTTTTCGAAATCTGTATAGCTAAGTTTACATCTTTTAAACTTTAAGTGGGGGGGTTTTAGGGGCACTCCCAAGTTTTCGGGAACCTTGCTTTTATTAAAATTTGAACTGCTCTGCCACTTTTCTGACCAAAAATAGATTTTTTGTTTAAATCCTCCTGAAGTTCCTTTAACATCACGTTTAAATAAATTTTTCCTACCTATTTTTTGTGTCATCGGCGAATTTGCTCAAAATCACTAGAAATTCCCTCTCAAGTTCATTGATATTTTATTAAAAAAACAACAAGGGGCCCAAAGACTGACCCCTGTGGAACGCCACTTTTTTACAGACCCCCCAACTCGGACTTAAACCCCCATTTTTTGGACACTCTTGTTCCCTGTCAGTGAGCCGGGACTCGATCCACGGGGAGCACTTTTCCCCCAATCCCGAGCTGCCATTTTTCTTTAACAGTCTATGGGGGGAAAATTTTATCAAAAGTTTTCCAAAAATCAAGAAAAATAATACAAATTTTTTAAATTGTGGCCAACAGCCTCAAAGCTTTACTAAAGGGAAAGTTAATAAATTGGTTAGAAAAGGACCGGCCTTTGTGAATCCATGTGAGTATTCAAAAATCAAGTATGCTTATCGGGGATGGCTTCTTTTTAATCTAAAGTAAAATTTGGGGACTTAGTTTTTTTGCCTGAAATTAAAGGTCAGGCTTATTGGGGGGAAAATTTTTGACGGTAACGATTGCCCCCTTTGAAAAACAAAAATACACCAACACAGAAAAAACAAATTCACCCCATTTGTGTTTGCATTTAATTAGTCTCGGGGGAAGGGAAAAAAAAATTTTTAACTCCCTTTATCAGTAGTTTCTTTCTTAAAAAATAAGCAACGTTTTCAGCGCCTAAAAACTTTTTTCCCAAATTCCCCGGGGAGAGAAACCCCCAAGGCCTTTTTTTTAAACCACCACACCAAAATTACACCTTGGTAGAGCCTACCACACCGTTTTACACGGGTAGAGCCTACCACACCGAAAAAACTGGTAAAAAGCCTCCCAACCCCCGGGAACTACCTGGTAGGCCCCCCAAAACCCGAGTACATTTGGTGACCCCTTCCCCCACTGACTACACGGGTTTGGCCACCAAAACCGACCTACACGGGTTGGGGCCTCCCACCCCGTTACACTGGTAGAGCCTACCACCCCCGACTACACGGGGTTGAGCCAAACCCACGGGACTAAAATTGGTTTAGACCCTTTACCACATCGCCCTAAAATGGTTGGCCTACCCACCGACTACACTGGTAGGGGCTCCCCACCTAGCTAAAACTGATAAAGTTTCCCCCACTGATTAAAAGGGTTTAGACCCTACCACAGGGACACCCCGGGAAAAAAAACGGGGAATTGGGTTTTTTATTTTTAAAAGGAAGAAAAACTTAGAAATTTTTGTATTTTGAAAATTTGGGGGCTTTTAATTTTGGGAAAATTAAAATCTAGGTGTTATGCTTGTGTTTAAACCCACAAGCTAACGCTGAAAATGGGGAAAAGGAGGTCCGGGAGGTTTAGTCGGGGAATAGTCTCAAACAATAAAATTTAAGTTTCGGGCCAGAAAATTTTCCCCTTTAAGCCAACAGACAGTGGAGCCAAACTGACTAGGATAAAACCCTGCCCTTATTTTCACGAATAATGGGCCCGCCCCGGGGGACGCAAGGGTTTCCCAAAAGGAAAAGAAAAACCCCGACCACTACGGGAAGTGGGGTTTTTGGGACATAAATTACACACGGGTTTTGCAACCCCCAACCAAGATGAGGGGGGAATTCAAAAAATTTAATTTTAAAAAAATTTAAGAGCATCAGTTGTCCAAAAATTTTTCGTGCCCCTTTACTGAGAAAAGCGGGAAAAAAATTTTGGGAATTTTTTTAAAATTTAAACCATTTATTTCTGGAAGATGGCTTAGGGGTCCCTTGAAGTATGTTTCAGAGGGGCTTAACTGTGCTACAAAGAAAAGTAAATGAAAGAGAGAGAGGGGAGAGAGAGAGAGAGAAAAGGGGCTATGGGAACATTGTTTAGAGAAATGGAGAACTTTCCAGCTCAAACTGATGCTCATGTTGAACCGGGAAAGGGGGTCCGGGAAATATAAGGAAAATCAGAAGAAATTGATACATAAACCCCTTTCTTTTATAAAAAAAACTTTACAAAAAGAAGAGGGAACTTACATTTTTTGTAATAAAGAAATGCGTAAGATATGAAATCACAACTCACTCGTTTTTCAGTGATCTTTAAAATTAAAATCTAAAGTTAGCTAATAAAAAGGGAGATTCTCATAACGAAAATTAAAAAACTCTGCAAAATTTTCCAAAAATTAGCCCCAAAAAACATTTCACTTCCGGGGAGAATCCCCGGGCTTTTCTGCCCACAGGCCCTGATTTCACAGAACGTGTTTTCACTTATTCCACGGAGGAGGGGGAAAGCCTGGCCCAGGGGGCCGTTCACAATCGTAAAACCCATCGATATTACCCCGTTTCAAAAAGGGGTGGAGGAAAATCTGGCGGGAAAACCCTTTGAGAGGGCTTTTTAGAAGTGGGGATGAGGAGCCATGTAACCAAAAATAGTGTACATACCAGGGCAGCAGGGGCTAAAAAGCAAGTGCTTTTGTCTGTTGAAAATTGCTAGAGAAATTTCGACTTTGGTCTAAGTTGACGGGAAAGATAAACAAAACGTTAATGAAGCGCCAGTGTTTTGAAAAAAGCTACTAATACTCCAACGGGAAAAAAAATTTTTTTTGTTTATTATAAAAAATTTTAAATTCCTATTTTTTTATTATAATTTTTAGCCCTATTTTTTATTTAATTTCTCGGGGTTGTTTTTTTAAAAGGGCAGAACCCAGGGGATTTAAATAAAAACAAAATAAAAACAATAGGCTCAGCAGTGAAGACTGTGTTCCCCCGGCACATTTACAAACCCCCCCATTTTGCTTTTTTTATGATATCTGACTTGGGACAGAAACAAAAAATTCATAGCACTGAAACTTACATTGCTGAAAATTTCCAAAATTTCTTTAAGAGAAATATTTAGGGGAAAGAAAAAAGCATCTTACTTTGGCTATAAAATAATATGGTGCTCATGGTGGACATGGGGATTATGTTACGGAAAAAATTCAAGACTTTCGCGGAAAAAAGACGCAATCGAACCCATTCAATAGAATGAAAGTTCAAAAAAAAAGAAACTAGGTAATAATAATGCAGGGTGAATCTCTTTTCAAGATTCATAACTATTTTAATTATTGAAACGCAAAAAAAAATGTTTAAGCTGGTAACCAAAAGATTAAAGGCAAGTGATGCTGAAAAAATTATTTTTCCCCTTTTCAAGTTACTTTTTTTCTCTTTTGTGGAAAATTTCTGTACAGTGAGGGCCCCATTTCAGGGCAAAACTTACAAGAACTTTCACTCCCCTTTTTTTTTTTCCCCTTTTAAGCATCGGGAAATACTAAAAAAATTTAAAGGGTCTCTTCAACGAATCTTCGGAACGTAGGTAAAAAAAAATCCCTGGAAAAAACGGGAAAAGGGGTGGCTTAAAAACCCCAAAAAAGAAGGCACAAACATATGAAAGCAAGGGGGTTTATAATATCAGTTGAATGGGTTAAAATTTCCCATGAAGGGACGTGATCTTTTTTAAATGTTCAAAATTTTAAAATTTTTATTAAAAAATTTGATAAACCCTTTATGCAACCCCTGTCAAACGGCAGAAGGGGAAAAATCCCAATAACCAGTTTCCTCTCGGATTACTGGCCGAAAAATAAAAATTTGGGCATGGGCTTAAAGCTACTGTGCTTGTAAACCCGTCCCCCAAAAGTTACCCTTAAATTTACCAGTTGTTAAATTTTTTTCTCCCCAAAAATACTCAAAAACTGAGGGCTGTTACCCCAATTTTTGTTGTATCATAAGATGATGGTTTATTTTCCCCACTTAGAATGAAAAATTTTGGGAAACCCTTTAAAGTAAGGATACTATGTCCCAATTGCTGTTGAAGACGAACTTCAGTATTAGATTGTTCCCAAGAACTTTTATGAAGAAGTTTTCACAGTAGCTCTCTAAAACACGTTATTTACACCCGACTTATAAGGCCCCCGTTTTGCGGGTTTTCAGCTGGTGAAATCTTTTTTCTCCCTCTTTGATAAGTTTTTTTCCCATGTTTATGTTCGTGACGGGAAGAGAATAATCTTTGGTAGGGGGAAACCCAAACGCTGGAAATAAGAAGTTAGACTGCCTTTTACAATAAAAAACTACATCAGCCCTTACCACACCTGTTTAAAATTGGTTGGAAAGCCCCCTCCCAGCCACTAAAACAAGACGACCCCGCTACACTGGGGCTCCCTTTCTGATTTTACTAGGAATTTTCTTCGGGTTGACGTTTCTGTGGGTTTTTTTTTTATGAGGACTTCAGTATGGTTTTCTTCTGTGGGCCTTTTTTGTTAGTACTTCTTCTGTATGGCCCTTTCTTCTGTGGGGGACTTTTTTGGGAGTACTTCGTTTTTGTATGGATTTTCTGTGAGTACTTCTTCTGTGGGACTTCTGTGAGAACTCCTTTTTTGAGGATTTCTGTGAGGACTTTTTCTATGGGGGACCTCTTTTTGAGGATTTGTGAGGTTTTCGTTTTTCGCGAAATTGAAAGATTTTTTTTCACTATTTATTTACTGTCCAAAGATCTATTACAGCTTTTTGTGGTTTACAGAAGATGAGGGAGGTGGTCTTTTTTTCCCGGGGTGCCCGTGTTTTCCAATTACTTTTACATCACTTGGAGGATAGAAGGGGGACTTTGTTTTTGTACTCAAGGGGTTTAAACCCCGAAGAATAAAAGACACCCTTTGAAGCGGTGAGCTAATAACCAAAAACGAACTAGGGGGTAAATAACGGGGTTTTTTCGGGAGGCGCGAAACTAAAAATCCAACAAATTTAAAACATTGTTTTATTGGGCTGCGTTTTTTGGGGTTTTCAACCATAAAAATTCCATTGAAAGGGAATCGCGTTATGTCAAATTAAAGTATTGTGGATAACCAAAACATCAAGTGTTTGGGTGCTCAGTTGATTTTGACCCCTTATAAGAAGGCCGGGAAATTTTTAATACTAAAATTTAAAACAAAATTAGGAAAAAAAAAGCGGTGGAAATTGTTTGGCTGGGAAAACACCGCTACCGGGAAAATTGTTAAAAATTTTCAAAGGGGCCGCCAAAACCTTGCGAACAGATCTATTATCCAGCTAAAAAACAAGAAAATGGTTTCTCGGCCCACTCCTACCACATCCCCAAAATATCAAAACATTATTTTTCCCAACACTTACGGGTTACCCCTGGATCTGTGCTTATCAAAAACAACCCCGTGACGGTTCTTCGTCACTAATGCTGCTGAAAGCTAAAAGTCAGCTTAACGACACTGTCCCTATTAATCCCGGGCCCAAAATTTTCGAGCAGCAGACATAAATCGGGTTGGGGTTGGACGAGGGGGGGGAAGACAGAAGGTAGTTACTCACGCGTTTTCACCTTCCACCAACCCCAAGCCCCAGGAAAGCCCCCCAGGTACATAATCACTTTAGTTGCCGTTTCAGCAGCGAAAAAAAAAAAGGGGGAACAGGAAACAGGAGACCCCCCTTCCCAGGCACCTAGGCAGTCCCTTTTGCTGTCCCCAAAGGGGGCCCCAATTTAACAACTGTTGCTATTTAAATTTGGTACGATTACTCCCAAAAAGCCGGGACATAAGGGAAGATCGCGGGTTCGAAGAAAAAAAGGGAAAACGGGGCAGAAAGGATCCCCTTTTTTTTAAAAGATTTATTTCTGGACAAATCGCAGGTTTTCAAAAACAGGTAACTTTGAAACCCAGTTATGCACCCACCTATTCTTTTTCCCAATTCAGGAAGTGTTTAGTCCCTTTTAAAAAAGCCCACATAGCTACGCCCCAGGGTTTGTTCATGTCCCCTCCAAATATCTAAAAGGGCAAGCTGAACCAAAAATGAGGACCCAAAGCTTCGTTAATGTTGGTGAGCTCACGCCGGGTTTAAGTCCTAAACATGTTACTTTTGTTGGGACATTTTTATGAAAGGGGTCTTTTTTTTTGCACAGTGTTTGCAGCCTCTGTTGAAATATTCCTTTCCAAAGCATTTGATAACCAAGTGATTCCCCTTCACTAAATATACCTTTGGGATCTCCAACACAAAAAATTTTCCCTTCCCTTTCAGATGAAAGGGAAAACCCAATCATATCAGCCTTGGCTCGGCTTTCGTTGACAAGAGGCTGTTCTGTTAAGTAGTTGGTTTGGGGGAAGAAAAAAAGGGCCCATACCAGTAAGTAAAATTTGGGAACCTGACATGCAACCCTTTTCGGAAAAGGGGAAGAATTTTAAGACTAGGCCTTTCTTAGATAGTAGGATGACACAAAGAAAATTTACATCAAGAAGATGGATGAGATATTTACTGGATGAAATTAGTCCCCCTCTTTTTTCGCGGGGTTTGGGCCCGTCTTTTACTAGCAATCAAGAAAAAAGTTGCCCCTTTTTTGCTGAAAATTTTGGCGGGCAAAGAATGCGAGTCCCTGGTCGGGGGAAAAAAGGGAAAACCTCCAAAGTAGCCCCAAGAACTAGATAGTGTCTTTGTTGTCAAGATGACAAAAAGGAGGCTGAGAAATTTGGGGAAGCCCCAGTTTAGCTTTCACAAACCGCATAACCCAGTATTTTCTAGCACGGTGAAAATGTCCTTGTGGAAGAGCAGAAGCTGAAAGCGCAACTACGGACCAGTGTCTCTCCTGAAAATCTTTGGGCAAAATTCTTGAGGCTTTGTATTTTGGAAAAGGAAAGCGGGCTAATCTACTTTTTTAAACTTCTCCACCCTTTGGCACCCAGTCGTGGGGGGGGTATCCAACAAAACCCTGTATAAGGGCTGGCACTTTCATTCGAAAAAGGGGGCCCCAAAAGGGGACTCTTAGCAAAACCCCAAGCACTGGGGGTCTCTGGCTTTGAAACTACCTCTCTTAGGGGATTTATCGTCAAGGGGGTTCTTAAGGTGGTTCTCTAAGAGTAAACAAGACACCTATCGTTGCTAGTTTTTCCTCGGAAAAAGTTTTGCTGGGGGCCATTTTTAAATGAAATGTTTTTACTTCTTAATTTTTAAAGTAATCAGAGAATGTCTTGTATGTGCAAAGGGAATGAAATCTTAAAATTTACAAATAAAAGAGGGGAAAAATCCGGGCTTTTTTCAGGTACATAAACCCTTTGGGGGAAACAATGGCAGGTTACATTTGCTTCTGAGAAAACACGATGGTCTTAGGAAAAAATAAATGGGAGAGTGTTGGAACCTGAGAATGAGGAAGATTTTTTTGGGGGGAGGGGAAAATTTAAATTCCCAAAAACTTTCTATGAAAACCATTTAGAAAAATTTTTGTAAAAAAGTCAGCCTTCCCTACTAAATTCTTATCTCGGTTTTCTTTAAGAAATAGAGAAAAAAGGGGTCAGACGCCCATATCGTCCCCCTGGACTCGGGCCCTAAATAGATCTTTTTTTCAAAAAAGCTTTTTTCACTGAAGAGATGGGGGGTTTGTTTTTGGGTTTATGAAAAAAGATTTTTGTTTGCCAGGTGCCACCCCTGGCTAATTCGCGTACGGGGGAAAAGACGGAAATTTATACAAAAAAAGGGCAACAAACAGAAACGGGCACTGGGGCCCTTGAAACCCTTCTTAAGAACATGGCTTCATATGAGGTCTTCATTCCTAGAATGATCGAATCAAGATCATGTTGTACGCATAAAAAACATCAGTAAAAAATAAAGTCAATTGATTTAATAAAAATGTTTGTCCATAGATGGTTTCCAACTTCTTTTTTTGGTTCCCTTTTGTTTGTTTTTTTTCATAACAAAAAGGTTTTCCAAATAAAGCTCGGGTTTGGAAAACACCCTTTTTAACGGGGAAATTTAAGTAGGAAACTTTTTTAAACAAAACTTTGAAAAAAAAATCTCGGGAAAATTGGGGGGAAGAGGGAAAAGGAAAAAATGAGGGGAGGGGAGAGAGGGGAGAGGGGTAGAGAGGGGAAAATTGGGGGGGGGTTGGAGAAGGTTTACTTTTTATAAAAAAACAAAAAAAATTTCAGGGTTAGCTCGGGGGCCCTTTGGATGGATGATCAGGAGTTAGTTTAAAGATGATGAGGATGACCACTATGGAGTGGTACTCAGAATTTTCAACAGGGGAAAACACTGTACACAAAAAACACGGAACAGTTTTCGGGCCCAATTTTTTTTTCAAGTTTTTTCAATGTAAAAAATAGAAAACATGAATTTGAGATGTTATTAAATATTAACAATTTAAAGTTGCCCAAAAAAAGCGTGAGTGACCTGTTTTCTCAAAATTATTCCCCTTCCCCTGCTTTTTATACGGGAATTTTCGGGGCCATGTGGGGAAAACATCCCTCTTGAATCTAAACCTTTTCTCCCAAAAAAGTGTGACATTCCCCCCGCCTACAACTGCAGAATTTTAAGCTGGGGGGCATCAAAAAAAATTTGGAAAAATTTCCCCTAGTAAATCCCGGGGGACTGTCATTACACCCAAAAATTGCTTGTCCCATCAACCGTCCCTTTTTTTTTAAACAGATTCCCCCGGCTTAATAAATCTGTGCTTTAATCTCCCTGCAGGGGGGTATTCAGTTTTAAATTTTAAAACAGGGGCCCAGATGTCTTAAAGGCTTTTGGGAAGGATTTTGCATACTTTTAAAAAGCGTAGAAAATTTTAATTTTTCATTTCAGCTTGAGTTTTATCGTCCCCCAGATTTAAACTCAAGCACCGGAATTTGGGGTTGGCTACATGGCCGGGGTTTTACAGTCATCTTATTCACGTTTTTATATGTTTGGGCCCTAATGAAACTTCTTTTTTCTTGGGTTTATCTTGACAAACCTCTCGTTGTTTTATGATATTTTAAACACCCAAACCCTCTAAGCCCGGCTTATGTTCTTTTAAAACTTTTGATGTCGAACCCAACCCCTTAACTTGGGTGACGTATAGTCAAAAACAAATTTCTGGTTCCCGATTTAAAACTTCATAAAAGTTTTCCATGGGTTTTCCCTGAGGCCCTTTTCCAGGGCCAATGTTGCTTTTTCAAGAGCCGTTATTTTCTTTGTGGAAAAAAATTTTTCCCCCAGGAGGGGGGTTATAAAGGCCCCTTCAGCCCCTTTCACCCCTGAGGGGCCATCAGAAGGGGGGGCGAGCGTCTTGTTTACTGTAGAGTGAAAATTGATCACGGGAGGCTATGCCCGAAATTTAAGTAAACCTCTGCTCCTTGCGGGGGTTTGTTGCAACGGGGTTTTTTATAAGAGCAGAAACTCCCCTTATTAGCAGGAAAATTTTGGGGAAAATCCTGCCCCCCAATTTTTACATAGTAAAAAATAGTGTACATTTTTGGGTCTATGTTTAAAGACGCAAGAAAAAAACATTTGTTTTTGCTTCATCGAGGGGGGGTAAACAAGGATGCAAGGTACTAGGTCAGCTTTTTTTTTTTTGTGTGGGGGCGGGGTGACGGCATGGAGCACTGTACGTGCGGCCCAAGATTATCTTTGACTCTGTGAGGGGGGTAACCCTGACGCCAGGATAACCAACAAAGAACACTGTCTGTGCTTTTTAGTGGGGGAAAAAAAGTGTCTCAAAAACCGAAAAAAACATAAGAGAGGTGGGGATCGGGCTTCTCTTGGATACATTGGGGAACATAAAAAAAAAAAAATTTTGTGGAACATATTTGTACCGGTGTGCTTTTCCCTAGAAAATTGGAAGTTGGGGAAACACCCAAGGACATTTCCCAGCTTCTATCAAGTCACCGATATCTTTTCGAAGGTTTTTGGGGAAACACCTTTAGCTCACGTTACAAAGAGAAAAAGGAAATTTTACAAAATTTCTTTTTAGATCGGGGGGGGGGATTGCGCAATTCTTGAGTCACAAGGGGGGTTTTGTTTAAAACCTTTTAATCGGCAGTAAAGGTGGGGGCTTTGAGTCCAAAAAAATAGGTATTTCGCCCCATCATCGAATGAAATAGGCTGACATAAACCCCCTGGGGGAAATTTATACTTACAAATTGTATCTTTGACACCCCACTCCCTGTGAGGGTTTTCGACGGGTTCTAGACCTGTCTGCAGGGGGGGCCTGGGGGTAGACGATTTGCTTTTCATTTATAAGTTTGTGTTCATTATATATAGTTATAATAAACAAAGCGGGAAAAGGCCCAAAATTTTTTCAATTTGAGTTTTTTGGGCGTGCTCGAAACCCGGTTTAAAGGGCCACCTGTGGTCCAAAAAATGTTGTATACAGTGTACAAATAAAACCCATGAGCCCCGGGTTTCCCTTTGGAAAAAAAAAAAATGGTTTAAAACTAGTGTTTTTCAATATAAATCGTATAAAAGTCCCTTTCCCGACTCAATACAGAGGGGAAATTTGGGAGCCAAAAAAAAACCGGGGGCTCACCCAGCGTTCACCCAAGAAAAAAGGGAGTGGGTGACCCACCCAACAAGGGAAAACGGGGGGTGGGATCCTGCACCCTCCATCAACTGCTCCCAAATTTTGGAAAAAATCGCTGATTAAGACAACACAAGTGATGTTGTTTGTCTGAGTGTTTATTTAAACATAGTGTTTTAATGTTTTTTAGACAGAAAATTAAGAGACAAAATTTTTGGGTTTGTTTGTTTCTTATAGATCTACCTGTTATATTAAAGGAACTTTATATAAAAGGGGTAAGCTTTCAAATTTTATATTAAAAAGGGGAAAATTTTTAAAATGTGTTTTAAAAAATAAAATTCAGTGTGATTTTCAGTTATCCCGTGGGGAAATTTTTAGTGTTTTATGGGAAGAAGTGTTTTAAAAATCGTTATTACGATTAATCATCATGGTCAGGCTGACACGCACAAACCATAAAAAACCAGGGCCCCATGTACGGGTGTACCCTTATGGTCATTGCCCGAGGTTTAAACTTAGGGGGGGCAGTAGTGTCTGACTCGAATTTTTGCTGACTTTTAAACATAACAAAAACTCAGTGTCTTAAACAGTACGTGTTTTTTAAACACTTAATTTTGGTTTAGAATTTTCGGGATACCATTAAAAAAGGCTTGTTTGAAAATCAGTTTCGTCTTTACAGACTAAGATTACACAAATTTGAAAATCTAATTTCAGGTCCCGTTTTTAGGATTAACTCAAGATTCAAACATAGATTTTGAGGGTTTGGAAAGGGCAAGTTTGAATTATTTACCCCAAATTTTGGGAAAAAATTAAATTTAGGGGCTAACAAAAATTTTGAAAAAAAATTTTTTGAATTTAGAAACCATCTGAGGATGAAATTAAAAAGTTTTGGTCTTTTGTGATCAAAAAATTAAAGGGGGATAGGGTACAGGCTATCTGGCCGTAAAAAATCTGTACAGAGGGGGACTATAACTGTGGGCAACCACCCCGTTTTCCCTGTAACAACAACAAGTGTCCCCAAATTTCCAAACTTACCTCCCTTGTAAACCTATTTTCCAAGGTCATAATTATGAAAAATTTTATTAAATGGTTTTTAAAAACCATTGGGAAATTCACGAATGACATAGATTTTGGGATTGCTAAGTTTTAATTTTCCTTTAAAGTCTTGTGAAGGGAAAAAAACCCTTTTGAAATGTTTAAATATTTGGTGGGCAAAGGCAAAACAAAATAAATTGCCTTACGTGTCTTAGCAGGGCCCTTTTCTTTGATTGGGGGACAAGGCTAGAGTTAGAATTTCAGTCTTAAAAATCAAGTTGAAGCCACCCAAAATTGTTATTCGAATTAAAGGCATTTAGAATTTCATTAGACAAAGTTTCCCCGACTCTAGATGCTTTAAAAATGACCAAGGAAAAATGTGATTGGTTTTTCAGTGGTATTGTACAAAATTTTAAAATTTTTCACCCCCAAACTATTGAAAAGATTTTAAAAAAAATGTTCAATAAAGTATTTCCCAATTGTGAAGAAATTTGCAATGGTTTTTCAAAAAAGTTTCCCTGCATGCAAGCCCGAGACAAGATGAAAAAATCCACAAATCAAGTGGGATAATAAACCCTCAACTCAGTATAGAAAGAGTTTTATACTCCCCCTAAAACCCCATTAATGGGAAAAAACCCCTTAGGGATTTATCAAGCTTTTGAATACAAAAGACAGTTAAAAAGACTGTCATACTTTAAAAAAACTCCAAAAAGTTGGACTTTGTGGGTGGAACAATTGGGCACAGTTTTGGGAGTCAATACACATCAATAGAGGGGAAGTAAAAAAAGTATTTATCAGCTAAAAGATGCATCAAGTGGGTTTTGGTGAACACAAGGGGGGTAAATGCTCACTGAAGAAGTGTTTTAAATGCAAGGGTTGCACATACAGCATTATGCCCAAAAAACTTTTGCTGAACAGCCGGGAGAAATTTTCCCCAGAATCAGGAAGGGCAACAAACAACAGGGATTTTAAAAGTGAGAGGTTTAATTTAAAACAAAAAGCTCTTTCCCCATAGCTGAGTTGAGGGTTTTCTAATAAAAATTTCACCCAAAACCCAAATTTCTAAAAAACTATTTTTTCAAGGTCACAAAGGGCCTTAAAAAGATCAGTGTTGCAGAAACTGATTAAAAAAAACCCATGACAAAAAACAGTTAGATATAGCTGGGTTTTTTTCCCCAATTTGGGGAAAAAAGAAAATATGGACCTAGCCAAAATCACTGTTGGGCTAGGAAACGGGGGGAAAAAAAAACAAAATAGAAGCTTTTGGGGAGATGATTTGCCCAAGTCTGTGCAGATCCGGGTTTAAAAAAAAACAGTTGCAGCATGAAAAACGCTAAGGTCAAGTTGGCCCGGGCCTGACATACAGACGGGGCACAAAATTTGTCAAAAGATTTTTTAACATTTGGGGGGGGTTTTTTTATCATGTTTTGTGCAAAAAAATAGTAAGTAAACATGAGTTTACTTGCTTTAAAAAAGCAGGAGGCCACATGATATGTGGTCCCATTCCCTTCAAAGTGGGGAAAAAAGCTGATATTGATTCAGTTTGGGAAAAAGTTTTTCTAGTTACGAGAATAACCCTTTATCATGTACCCACGGCAAAAATTTTTTATTATGGAAAAAATGAATGAACCAAATTTATAAGTTGTGGGGTTTTGATGCGATAGGTATTGATGTAAATAACCAAGCCCCCAAGAAATCTTCCCGACTTATAACCAATATTTTGGGCATGTTTAGTATAAAGATGGACGTATTGGGTTAGGTTACCATGGGAAATTTAAATCCCCACATCTTTTCCCCGCAAATTTCGCATGGCTTTCGGGGCAGTGAAAGCACAAAAAACATGAGCTTTAGGAAGAATCCAGAGCTACTGAAATGTCTATTTATAATAACATACAAGAACAGTTGGAAAAATTTAAAATTTATTGAGGAAATAGTCGGGAAAATAAGGGTTTAAACAAAAAGCTCATTATCTCCCCCACCATGGAGTCAGAAAAGGGTTCTGAAACCACTCCACTAGTTTTGTAAATTTAAATTTCAGGAGTGCAAATTTAAAAATGTGAATCTTAATGGGTTTTCTGATGACCGGCCCTCACTAACTGAAAAAGCTTTGGAAAACGTGCTTATGAAATTTGAAAAAACCCCTATTTCCCCAAAGGGGGGGATTTCCAAGGCTTTCTTAAAAAGGACTACAAGAAATAGATAGAGATTATACTCGTTTTTGGGCCTGAAAAAACCAATGAATTTCCCAAAGGTTTCCCGTTTAAAACCCTTTTCTTTTAAATCAGTTTTATTTGGTGCAACATCCTCTCCATTCTTACTTGAAATTTCTCTAAAAACATTTGAAAAAATCTGAAAGTCCCTTCAAAGAAGTTTAAAAAAAAAGTTTTTAGTGGACAATTTTTAAAGGGGACTGTTTAATAAAGAGGGGGGGATTTTAAAAACCTTATACAGAGAAGCTAACCCAAAGGGATGAAAAAAAAACAATTTGCCCCTTAAGGATGTGGAATACAAAATTTTTAAAAAAATTAAGGGAAAAATTTTCAAAGAAGATTTCCCCGAAAAATGAAATTCCCGATTGCAACAATATGCTGGGGGGCTTAAATTTGGGAAAACACAGGAAGATACTTTGAGTCTCAAAAGAAAAAAAAAAAAAAAATCATTTCAGAAACTCACTAAACGTAGTTTACTGTCAGAGGAAAACACAATGGGTTTTTATCCTCTAGGACTGTCTCACCAAATTTCCTTTAAAGGGTTTAAAAAGCTTTTGCAAGAGCAGGAAAAATCAAAATTGGATGGGGATGAGAACTTGCCCCTAGAAATGGTTTAAAATGGGGTTTAAATATCCGGGATTTTTAAAAACTTCAAACAAATTTAAATTTTCCCCCGGGCAAATAGGGGTTTAAGAGGGAAAAAATTTTAAAATTTCATGTGTTTGTGATGCGGGCCAAAACCCGAGGGTTATGGCGCTTTTAGCTTACATGAGTAATGCTGAAGGAAAATACACTAATTACTTCAAAGGGCCCGGGGGAGCACCTTGAAAGGGGCCCGAAAAAGTACCACAATTGGGGAAATGACAGGGACTCTATGTAGGTAAAAAAATTAGCTGTCTATCTCAAAAAAATAAATTGATCATCTACTATTTAGAAAACCATGATCTGGAAATGATAATGAAATTTAAGCAGTTCTCCCGTGGTTAAAAAATAAAAGAGTAAGCTGGGGCTATGTACGAACCCGGAAATAGCAGAAATAAAAGGGGATGCAGAGAGATTATCTCTTTCTTCACGTCTCTACCCAAAGATTTCCCGCTTTTCCCGTTGTCCCTGTGGTTTTCCCCCTCAAGAAATTTGTGGATAATAAATTATGGCTCCACGGACCGAATGGCTCCTTTAAAGAAAATAAACTGGCCCCAGCAAAAAAGCCCCCATTTTTGCCCAGAAAGAAACGTCTGCTTGAACACAGCCCGAAAAAAGTTGTGTAAATACTGGAGACACAACAGAAATAGTCATTGATGGGTCTAATTTTTCATCTTTGGGTAAATCTTTTAAAAGTTACAGCTCTTGTCTTGAAATTCATTTTAAAAGGGAAAAAAAACCGATTTTGAATTTTCTTGAACCCTTTTAAAAACTGGGTTTAAAACTAATACAAAAAAGACGTTTTCTCTACAGAATAAAAAAATTTCTAGAAAACAAATTTTAAACCCCAAAAAAACCTGTTTTGTTTTAAATTTTTTAGGCCCTTTTTCTCGACTCAGAAAAGAAATTTTAAGATGTCGAGGGGAAGAATTCAAAAATTTTTCACTACCTAAAAGGGAAACCTTTAAACCAAAAATTGATCCCCAAAAAATTTTTTGGCTAAAAAAAAACTGATTGTGCAAAAAAGCCCAAGTAACGTGTTACATGGTGGGGTAGCTGACCATTTGTCATATACGACAATCCTTTCTGGATACTCAAGGGTCCGACCCAAAATGTGGGTAAAACAAAAAAAAAAAGGCTGTAATTTACTTGTCCGTAGACTACATAAAGCGAGTATGTCAGTATCCGGTCCACCCCCATATCCCTCTGAAAGAGTTTGTCATATCACTCCATTTGAGGTGACAGGTTTTAGATTTTTATGGACCAATAATTTTAACCAAAAAAAGTTGGGCAAAGTTCCCAAACAAGGTTTTACTTGGTTTTTTCTCACTTGTGCTACAAATAGAGCCCGTTTCTTTTAGAAGAGCCACCCGACCCTGTCTGCTGAAAAATTTTTTCAAATTTTCAGAAGGTTTGCAGCCAGGAAAGGGGGTTTTCCTGGGCTGGGTGATTTCAGTAATGCAACGAACTTTGTTTTCTGGTGCTGGGTTGATAAGCAAGATCTTTGATCAGCCAGAAAATAAAACAGATGCTGAATCAAACGCAGATGTCGTTGGGGGATATATTCCCTAAAACTCCATGGACGGCGGTTTTTTTGAAAGAAAAGATCGGCATTTTTAAAACTTTGTTTAAGGGAAAACCTTCATCGTCTTAAAAATGACTTTGAAAATTCCGTACAGTTGTGACTTTAAATAGAAAAAAAAGTCAACAAACCCGACCTCTAACTTATGTTTTTCCCATGGGTTTTTGGGAAAAATTTAGAAGTGTTTTAAATCCATTCATTTACTCCATGGCAGAAGGCTCGAACCTGTTCCCTCCCCTTGAAGATAAAAAAATCATAGAGGATCCTACTTATTTTGAACCTTTAGCAAATCAGACGGGAAATTCAAAAACCTTAAAAAAGTGATTGAAAGTTTGGGGAAAAAAATTTGGCGAAGGGAAAATATCTCACCCCAATTTAGAGAAAACTTTATGGGGGTTTGGGGGTTCCCGAAAAAATAAGTTTTTTTATAAAAACCTGGTGACATAGTGATTTTTCGACAATGTGGTCCCAGGGGCCCCAAAGGCCACTTGGGAAAAATTTTTTGACCCAAAATTTTCCCGATGCAAAAGGAAATCAGGGGCAGTTGATGTTTTTAGCAAAGGTTTTGTGAAAAAAGGGACAATAAAAGAAAATGTGGGCCGTTAGAATTTTCACAGTGTTTTAAAAAAAAATTTGTGATTCTCCCCCAAAACCCCACAGACTAAAGCTTTTTCAGAAAAGAAAAGCGCGTGGTTTGGGGATGTGAGAAAACAAAAATTTAAAGTTAAGTGAAAGAATTTGTTCACCCGCGCGAACCTCCCCCCGCCCCCCCGTGTGGAGAAATTTTCTCCAGGAGGGGGGTTTTCAGGCCCCCCTTCAGCCCCCTTTCAGCCCTGAGGGGCCACTCAGGGAAAGGGGGAGCGTCTTGTTTACCGCTAGATTTTAGAAAATTGGGTCACAAAATGCTAGCCCCGTAATCAAGTGACCTTTTTCCTCCTTTTCCCGGGGGGGTTTCAACGTGTTTTTTTTATAAAAGGGGGGTCATCTTTACTTAGGGGGACAATTTAAAGGGAAAATTCCCTTTCTCCCACTTTATTACCTAGTAAAAAAAAGTTTTTTTTTACATTGTTGTCTATGCCCTTTAAGGGAAAACAAGAAAAAAAATTCTGCTTTGCCCTTTATCGGGTGTGACAAGGATGCAAGGTACTAGGTCAGCGTTTTTTTTTTTTTTTGCTGGGGGCAGTGGGGCGGCATGGAGCGCTGTAGGTGCGGCCCCGGGGGCTATCTTTGACCTTTGTGAGAAATTTTAAAAGACGCCCGGATACCAACAAAGAAACTGATCTGTGGTTAGTGTGGACAAAGTGTCTCACAAAACCGAAAAAACATAAGAGAGGTGTGATCAGTTCTCTTGTGATACATTGTGAACAATAAAAAACAATTTTTGTGGAACTAGTGTACCAGTGGCGTTTCCTAGACAAAAGGAAGACGTGGACATCCCAAAGGGCACTTCAGCTTCTATCAAAATCACGATACTGTCGAAGGTGTTGAGAAAAACCAAAAAGCTCCGTTACAAAGAGCAAGGTATGTTACGAATTTCTTGATAGATCGGGGGATTGCGCAAATTTTTGGTCAAAGGAGGGTTTTTAATTCAACCCATAATCGGGAGTAAGGTGGGACTTTTGAGTCCCAAAAAAGTTGGTATTTTGTTTAGCCATCATCGAATGAAATATGCTGAATTTAAAAAAAACCCCCCAGGGGTAATTTTTACTTACAAATTTTTTCCTTGACAGCCCCTGTTTTTGATGGTTTGGACAGTTCTAGACCTCGTCTTTCGGGGCGGGGTGTGTGGGCGATTTGCTGTCTTTATAGGGTTAAGGGGGTTCATTTTTATTAGTTTAATAAACACAGCGGTTAAGGCCAAAATTTTCAAAAATACTTTGTCGTGGTCCAAATTTACCCTTTTTAAGGGGGCCCCATGTGCCCTTCGACACAGGTGGTAACCCATTAAATAAACAGTTGTTAATGTTTTTCTTCCCGAAATTTTGGGGCAACAGACCAATGTATCGGGTCCGACAAGTGTACTGTGTCAGTGCTGGGGACCATGCTCTACATTTGGTTCCCCTTCACTGTGGAAAATTCAACAAGAACTTATGGTGAATCAAAAAATTAATCCTGCGAAAGTTCAAAAAAAAAACTTTTCGATTTTATTAAAAGGAATCCGTGATGGTTATTCAGGAATTTCCCATGGGCAGTGCGCAAGAAACTCATTTTTTTTCCTTCTCACTGATGGGCAAATTTATCCCCTTAGTTTAGCGAAAAATTTTTTTTTTATTTTTGGTTTCTGAAACTATCTTTTAGCAGTCTTCAGTGCTACTGAAATTTCATTGAGGCAAAATAAGTTAGGGAGGTTTTTTCGGAAATAGGACAAGTATTTTCTTTCCGCGAGTCTTAGTTTTTTTGGGGACCCGCAGCTTGTTGCCCTTTGGTCATCTGAACCCAGGCCCTTAGGTGGGCCCACCGGTCCATCCCCCCTTTAAAAAATTTTGGCTATATTTGACGAAGGTTTGTATGTTCATTTATTTAAATGTTGTTGCTACAAGTGACGACTTTATTGGGCCCCCAATTTCTTGGGATTTTTTTTATTGAAACCCAAATTTCCCGTCGACACTGTAAACGGTAAAAAAACTTTTTGTTTTTTAAATAATAATAAATTTTACTTTTATAAATGGTTTTACGAAAATTTTTTAAACTTGAATAGATAACTAATAAATTTAAAATTCTTTAATCGATTTTTTGCAAAATTCTTTATCAATGTCAATGTCAAAATCATAGAAAACAGTTTGGATTAAACCCTTGGGTGCTTACTAAAACTAACGTTGATAATTTCTTATAGGAAATTTTTTTTCAAAATATATTTTTTTTTTAAAATTCAAGGTTTTATTTGCTTTGTATTTCGATTTTTTACAAAGGGAAATTTTTATTTCCCTTCAAGGAAGCGCTAAAAAAAAAGGGGGCTCATCCCGCAGAGGGGAATGGAGGTTTCGTTCTCCCACCGTGTCTTACACAAAGGGGAAAAAAAAGGTCCCCTAATGGGATGAAACTCTTTAAAAGGTTTTTTTAAGACTTGAGGGAAGAAAAATTTGTCACGTATTGGATGTAAAAATTATTGTGGAAATTATGTAAATTAATTTCCCAAAGTAGGGAAAATAATTAGTAAAATAAAAATTGGGATATTTAAAGTGGGGCCTATTTGTACCCCTTTGAGAAATTTTAAGTGAAGGGGAGTGGGAAGAGCCAGTGGGACGCCGGGGAGACGCCATTTTTTAATTTTTGAAAAATGGTTTTCGTAGGGAAATTTTGCTAAATTTCCGGTGTTTTTCCGAGGCCAAAGGGGTGTTTTGGCCTGAATTTGTAATAAAACCCTTGTTAATGTTCCCCTGCTGAAGAATAGGGGGACAGAAATTTGTGGGACCTCAAAAATTTGTGTGTAGGACGGAAAAATAAAGGACTACAAATTCTCATAGGAGCCCCCTAACAAAAGTGTGCCCTACCCATAATGTACAGTAGTTTTTGCATTGGCTTCGAAAATTCTAGCTGCCGGGGGGGTTGGTTAGGGTGTTTTCCCATCAGCTTTAAGTGTCTTCCAGCTTAAATGGTAAAATTTTTAATACAAAGTTCTTTTACTAATATTTATTTTTTTTTGTATCTAGCAAGCCAATCTCATACAATCAGACAATTTTTTAATTATCAGAGTAGCTGGTTTTCATAAAAAAAAAAAAAAAATTTATTTTTTGGTCTGTCTAGTTTTTGTGAAGTGGTGAAGAAGGGGCAGTCAAAGGGAGGTGCAGTTCGTGCCCTCTGTGATAAATCCCACTTCCCCTCCCTAAATTATTTGGGGTAATATTCAAGTAATGCCCTTTTTAAACCCGCTTGCAGGTGATTTGCTCACTAATAAAATAATAAAAAGAAGAAAAAGAAGATTTTCAAAAATAAACCTTCGGTCCTAACGAACTTGGATATATAATCGTAAAATTTTTTTATTTTAATTTAATTTTATTTTTTTTATTATTATTATTATTATTATTTTTATTATTATTCTGGCAAAACCCTGCAGGAGGTTTACAGGGCATTTCCCGAATTTTTATGAAGTAAAATTTTGGTGAGGTAAGTGGGATTTAGTCACAGTTGTCACTGAACTGCAACTCCTTCAACTGCCCCCTTCTTACCACTTCACGAAAAGTAGACCTAACTTTTAATTTTAAAGATTATAATATTTTTAAAAACCCGTACTTGGTAGTTAAAAATTTGTGGACTTATGAGATTTGGCTTGCGGATATACAAAAATATAAATATTAGTACAAAAAAACTTTGTAATCAACTTCCATTTAAAAGCTGGGGAAAAAAATTATTGTAACCTCTAGCAGCTAGAGTTTGCGAAACCCCAAAACAAAAACTATGTTCTTTTGGGAAGGGGTCGACAGTGAGGGGCTCCCAGGAGAATTGTAGTCCTTGTTTTTCCTTCTCAACAGCAGTTCTTGAGGTCCTGAAAAAATTTTTCCGTCCCAATTCTTCAGCAGGGGACATTAACTGCGTTCCTAATACAAATTGGGGAAAAACACCCCTTGGGGCCTTGGAAAACACGAATTATCAAAAAATTTCCCCCACGACAACCCAATGTTCACAAATTAAAAATTGGCATCTTCCTCAGCGCCCAAAGTGGTTCATCACACTTTTTCCTTAAAAATTTTTCCGAAGGGCCCAAAATAGCATACTTTTTTAATAGCAATTTTATATTATTCATTTTGTTCTTCTTTTTGGAAATTAAATAAAAAATTTTTTCCACAATTATCCTGTCAACTTTTTTCAAAAACATTTTTGCTTTAATCCAATTAGTTTTAAGAAACATATATACATATTGCCGTGCTGAATAGGTAAAAGTTGCGATTTCGGCTTAAAATAGCAACGCTTTTTCTTGCCGAATAGGCAAGTAAAAAATTTCTGTATGCAAAAATTCGGAAAAATTTTCTAAAACCTAAAAAAAAAAATATATTTCATGGGTTTTGTTTATTTTTATTGTAAACTTATCTAAAAAAAATTTATTTTTTTAAGCTATATACTTTGCGTATTTATAATAAGGTTAGTAAGTTTTTCTTGTCGCCAAAATCATTCTAAACCCTAAGAAAAAAAGTATATTTCACTGTGTTTGTTTAGTTTTTAAATTATTAAAAACAAATCTAAAATTATATTGTTGGGTTAGGAAAAATAAATTGTTCTTTTTTAAAATAAGGTTAGGTAAGTTTTCTAAGTTCTTTTGGCGCAAAATTAAAAAATTTTTTTCTTTAAACATTTATGAAAAAAATGATCTTTAAAACTATAAGAAAAATTTTAGAAAGGACAAAATTTTAAATAGTTCTTGCTAATTGACCTTTTTTCATTTTCGGCACAAAACTTTATATTTTATATTATTTTATTATATATATTTTTATATATATATATATATATATTTATATGTATAATATATATATATATTTTATATATAAAATTTTGTGTGTGTGTTTTGTGTGTGGTGTGTGTGTGCGCCTACCATCTATTTGGGGTTGCCGGGGGGAGGACATAGCCCCTGGCCCCCTTTCATGTCGTACTAGGTTCTCTCCCCACTGCTCCTTTGTTTTATCAATCCTCGTCGAAAAAAATATGTATTTTCCCTGCCTCATACGTATTTTTCCAGACTTTCCCCTTTTCCTGACAATTCTTAATTTAAAAAATACTTCCAAACATACCTTTCATATCAGGGGTTTTCAACTTCCAATTGGACCCCTTGTTTCTGTGTCCCATCTCTGGAAATCCTGTTTTCTCTCCACCCTTTTGAATTCCTCGCAGTATTTTGCAAGTTGTAACGCCGATTCCTTTAATTTTTTCGTAGGACTTCCCTTTAGCTCTGGGACTAGTTTTGTTGCAAACCTTTGTCTTTCTCTAATTTTTTGAGTTCTTGCCAGGGGGGGGTTCCAAATGATGCTGCATACCGGATGGGCGTGATGTACCGATGTACAGTCTTGAAAGATTCCTTACTCGGTATCGGAAAGCTATTTCAGGGTTTTTCCGGCACCCAAACTTTCAGCAGTTTTTCTGGTTTATGTGCGCCTCGGGGGTGTGATGGATTACATCCCCCCCAGGATCCTTTTCCTTGAATGAGGTTTTCAGTCTTTGGTACCTAGCCCATACTCTGTCTGCGGTCTTCTTTGCCTTCCCCGATCTTCATTACTTTGAATTTGGGGGGGGTTAAATTCGATGAGCCCGTTGTGGGCCAGGCTTGCGGCTGTCCAGGTCCTTTGAAGCATGCTGGCCCCATCTGAAATTTTAAATTTTCCTCATTACTCACATCATCTGTAAACAGAGACATTTTTTGAGGGTTTTTCCCTTGTCATGTCGTTTACATTACCCAAAAACAACTGGTCCTTTGGGAAAGGGCCCCCGTGGAAACCCCCCTCGTCACAGGCGCCCACTTACCCTCGTACGTACCATGACTGTTTTTTGCCTCCCGTCAGGTATTCTCTGATCTAATGCATTGCCTTTCATGTTATGCGTGCCTGATCCTTAGCTATTTCACTAATCTCTTTTGAGAAGTGTCAAAGGCCTTTTTGCAGTCCAAGAAATGCAATCTAAAAACCCCCCTCTCTTGTATCTGTTTCCGTTACCTTGTCATTCAATCCAATAGATTTTTGATGGGGGTTTTTTCCCTTCCTGAATCCGTGCTCTTGTCGTTTTAAAATTTTTCGTTGTAGGTGTCCACCACTCTTCTATGATAATCTTCTCCATGACTTTTATTATAAAAGCCAGTGACTTGCTCTGTGGTCTGTGCCCCGTGTATGGTCCTTAAAATGGGGCTACATTTTTTTCCGTTTCCACTCCTTGGTAGTTGCCCAGTTTTTTTGGATGTATTGAAAATTGTTGTTAGTGTCACACAGCGTCTCTGCTCCCCCTCTAAGGCCAACGGTGGTGTTGTCCCGGGCCCACGGTACTTTTTAGTTCTTCCTTCCCCCTCGGTTGTGTGTATTTCATTCAGCACTTGTTGGTATATCCCTTGTTGGTGTACCCCCCG
>NW_026487823.1:0-71596 GCF_026875155.1 Cherax quadricarinatus | reverse complement strand
ATATAGAATGAAAATTTATATTATTTTGATATAAATGTAATATAATTTTTTTAAAATGAATGAAAATTAAATTTTGTAATGAATGAAAATTATAATATGTTGATATAGATAATATTATAATTATGTTGATTAGAATGATAATTATAATTATGTTGTATATAGAATATAATTAAAATAATTGTTGTATATAGAATGTAATTATAATTTTTGTATATAAATGATAATTTTATAATTTGTTGTTATGAATTTGATAATTTATAATTATTTTTGTAATATAGAATGAAAATTATAATTATGTTGTATATAGAATGTAATTATAATTTGTTTATATAAAATGATAATTATAATATGTTGTATATGAATGATAATTATAATTTATTTTTTATAAATAATTAAAATATATTTGTATATAGAATGATAATTATAATTATTTGTATATAGAATGATAATTATCATTATTTTTTATATAGAATGAAATTATAATATTTTAATATAAATGATAATTAAAATTTATTTTTAATAGAATATAATTATAATATTGTTGTATATAGAATGATAATTATAATTTATTTGTATATAGAATGATAATTATAATTATGTTGTATATAGAATGATAATTATAATTATGTTGTAAAATAGAATTAAATAATTATGTGTTATATAAATATAATATAATTTGTTGTTTTAGATGATAATTTAATTATGTTGTATATAAATATAATTTAATTTTTTTTTGATAATTTATTATTTTATAAAATAATTATAAATGTTGTTATGAATGATAATTATATTAAATGTTGTATATAGAATATAATTATAATTATGTTGTATATAGAATGAAAATTTAATTATTTTTGTATATAGAATGATAATTATAATTATGTGTTTTATAGAATGATAATTATAATTTTTTGTATAGAATGATATTTAATTTGTTATATAGAATGATAATTAAAATAATTTGTTATGAGAATATAATCTTTATCCCAATAATGTTGTATATCAATCATAATCTCAACTTAATGTTTCTATGATGCAATTCATAATTATGCTTGCATACCTACAATAATAACACCCTTCTACACATATATAACCCTTACAAAAACCAGTCATTAATACCTCATAACATAACATTATAATTCATGTTGCCTATAATAAATCGAACCTCAATAACCATTCCCCAACCATCAACATATCACACTATAAATGACCCTATTCATTTCTTCACATTAATAACTAATCATCCATCCCAACTCTATACAACTCAACAAATACTACAACATCCATCATCACATACACCACTCTATTCACACACAATTAATACACACTCCACTACATCTCCAACACCAACATAATACACCACTCCATCACATCACCAACATTATATACACACTCCATCACCAACCCCAAACCCATAATACAAAACCCCATCACCAACCCCAAAACCAAAATTTACACATTTCCATCACCAACACCAACAAAAATACACACTCCCATCCCCAAAAACCAACAAAATACCCCACCCATCACCAACACCAAAAATAAAACACCCCAAATCACCAACCCCAACATAATAACACCCATCCCCAAACCCACCAACATAATACACACCCCAAACCCCAAACACCAAAAAAATACACACTCCATCACCAACACCAACATAATACACACCCATCACCAACACCAACCCATACACACTCCATCACCAACACCAACAAAATACACCCCTTCCATTACCAACCCCAAAAAATAAAAACACACTCCATCACCAACACCAACTTTAATACACACCCCCCACCCAACACCAACAAAATTACACCCCTCCATCACCAACCCCCAACATAATACACATTCCATCCCCCAACACCAACAAAATAAAACACTCCCATCACCAAACCAACAAAAACCCATTCCCACCAACACCAACAAATACACCCCCAAACACCAACACCAACATAATACAAAATTTTCCATCCCCAACACCAACATAATACACACCCATCCCCAAAAACCATCAAAAATACACCTCCATCACCAACACCAACATAATACACACTCCCCAAATTCCCAACCCCCAAATATAATACACATTTCCACCCCAACCAACCCCAAACCCTAATACACACCCCAAATTCCCAAACCCCAAAATAAAAATACACATTCCACACCAACCCCAAATTTTTAATACACACTCCCTCCCCAACACCAACATAATAACACTCCATCCCCAAACCAACAAATACACTTTCCATCCCCAACCCCAACATAATACACACCCCAATTACCAACACCAAATAAATCACACTCCATCACCAACCCCAAACATAATAAACATTCCATCCCCAACCCCAAACATAAAACACACTCCATTCCCAACCCCAAAGTAAAACACACTCCATCCCCAAACCCACCAACATAATAAAACACCCCAAACCCCAAACACCAACTAATACACCCTTCCATCCCCAACCCCCAACATAATACACACCCCCATCCCCAAACACCAACTTTAAAACACACTCCATACCAAACCAACATAAAACACACTCCTTTTACCCCCCAAAAATAATACACACTCCCCCCACCCAACACCAATATAAAAACCAAAACCACACCCAAAACAAAAACATAATACAAAACCCATCACCCCCACCAACATAAAACACACCCCAAATCCCCCAACCCCAACATAATCCACACTCCATTACCAACACCAAAATAATACACACTCCACCCACCAACCCAATAAAAAATTTACAAAATTCCCCATCCCCAACCCCAAAACAAAATACACACCCCCCATCACCAAAAAACCCAACATAAACACACCCCTTTAAACCCAACCCAAATAATACACATTTCCATAAACCAACAAACCCAAAAAAATACACTTTCCATCACCAACCCCAACAAAAAAACACACCCCATTACCAACACCAATATAATACACATTTCCATCACCAAACCAACATAATACCCCCCACCCATCACCAACCCCAAACATAAAAACACACTCCATCACCAAAAACCAAAAATAATACACACCCATCCCCCAAAAACCAACAAAATTCCCACCCCCCCATCACCAAAACCAAAAAAAATACACACTCCACCCACCAACACCAACAAAATTTCACCTCCACCCACCAACCCCAAACATAATAACACCCATCCCCCAACACCAACATAATACACATTTCCCATACCAACAAACCCAACAAAAAACACTCCATCCCCCAACCCCAACAAAAATGAACACCCCATCACCAACCCCAAACCAAAATTAAACATTTCCATCACCAACACCAACAAAATACACACTCCACACCAACACCAACAAATACACACTCCATCCCCAAACACCAACATAAAGACCTCCATCCCCAAACCCCAACATAAAACACCCATCACCAACCCCAACATAAACACACTCCATCACCAACACCAACATAATAACCTCCATCCCCAAACACCAACATAATACACACCCCCCATCCCCAAAAACCCCAAAGGGAATGATAAAAAAAGGGGGGCCTTAAGTAAAATTTTACACAAAAGTCCATCTAGAATAAGAGGACGAGTTGAGACTAGTTGCAGTGCAAAAACATAGTGTTTTTTGCCATTCGAGACTGGTTTAATTAAAAAAGTGGGGACATGCCTCAGAAGTCACACGGGTTTTTCAAATTTTTTCCAAGTAGATAGAATAGGGAAAGGGGGGGTGGGGTGGCATTGTTTTCCCCCAAGACGCTTGAACTTTTCATTAAAACGGGTATTAAGTCTGAAGAAACACATAAAATCTGTTTGGATAGAATTCTCAAAGGGGAGAAAAATTAATTTTTAGGGGAAAATTTTAACCGCCCCCAAAATTTAAAAGGGGGACCGGGGAAGACTCTAGGGGGGAAAATTGTTAGGGCCCAAGGCACTAAGAGAAATTCAGAGACTTAACTTTACTATTAAATTGGAATTTTTTGACGGAATTTAAAATCATACGCTTCTTAAAGAAGTTCAGGATTTTTTTGAAGCAGTTTGGCAAAACCCTAAAGGGTAATAACCTCTTGCTTAGTTCGGCAAACAATAATCCCTTGTTAAAAATTTTAGAATTTTTTCAGGGGAAACGGGTTGCTTAGCGACCCAAACAATTACTTTTTAAAATTGAATAAGTATAATAGTAGGGAAACTCAGAACACCCAGTTTTTCGCTTAGCAGATTACAGGGGCTTAAGAACACTTATCACTGTTACTGGGAAAACAAAAGGGGCTACAATATGACAGTTTTCTGAACACAAAACATGCTGCTCAAAGAACATTTATCCCTTTTAAAAAAAATTTAAACAAATAAAATGACCCAAAAAGGGGTGAAAATAGGGCTCAAAATCACTACCATAAAAAAGGAATTTTTTAAAGGGGATCAAAAGAGGGGAGGGGCCCTTTTAGAAATATATTGACTTAAGAGGGGCATAAAAAGGGGATAAGAAAACAAAAAAGGGGCTATAAATTAAAGTTGCTAGGGATTCGAAACTAACCCAAAAAATTTTTTTTCCAGGGATATAGAACAAAAGTCAAGATAAGATAGGTTTCCCCCTTTAAAAAAAAATGGCTCTACGAAAAGAAATAAAAAAGGGTCGTTTTAAAAAATTATTTTTTCTCGGTTTTTTTACAAAGACACTAATAAATTCCGGTAATTAATTTTTTTTAAATGGCCAAAGAAATAAATTTGTAAAACACAGTCACTAGTGAATGGTTTTTAAGCAAAGACCGACGAACAAAATAAGTCACCGGGTCCTGATGGGTTTTTTCAAGGGTTCTAAAGGAATGCAAAATGGAAGTCTGGAACCATTACTAAATTTTTAAATTTTCTCTTCAAAAGGTGTAGTTTCTGACTTTTGGAAGATTATGTAAAACCCATTTTTTTAAAAAAGGGGGCAAGCATTACCGTCAAAAATTACCGCCCAATAAGCCTGACCTCAAATTTTTAACCAAATACTAGAGCAATTATACTCAAAATTATAAGAACCCCTCTCGATAACATAGCTTGATTAATGATACCAGCATGGATTCACAAAAAGGGCCCGGGCTTGTCAACTAATTTATTAAATTTTTTTTTATAAAGCTTTGAGGCGTTTTACCACGATAAAGAATTTTTATTATTTTCTTAATTTTAGTAAGGCATTTGATAGAGTTCCGCACCCAAAACTGTTGAAGAAAATACAGCTCAGGCTTGGGGAAGAGGCTCTCGTGGGCGAAATCATGGCTCACAGACAGGGAAACAAAGTGCCCCCTAAATTGGTTAAATCCAGTGGGGATCATAACAAGGGCGTTCCCACGGGGCATCTTGGCCCGTTTTTTGTTTAAAATTATACAATAATTGATGAGGAATTTCTAGGGAAAGACAAATTCGCCGATACACGAAGATAGGGAGATAATTGATTCAAACAGATTTAGGGAACTTCAGGGGGATTTTGAAAACTCTACTCTTGGGCAAAAGCCCGATCAGTTCAATGTAATAAATGCAAAAGGGTTTTGAAGCTCGGAGTGTCCCTAACCCAGCATTTAAGTTTTAAAAAATATAGAACTTAGCCTACAGATTGCGAAAAGGACTTGGGGTTATGGTAACCAGCAACCTTAAACCAAGACAGCAATGCCTAAGCGTACGTAATAAGGCAAATAGATTACTGGGATTTATATCAAGAAGTGTAAGCAACAGAAGTCCAGAGGTCATACTGCAGCTTTATACATCATTAGTAAGGCCTCACCTAGATTATGCAGCTCAATTCTGGTCTCCATATTAAACAGAATGGACATAAATTCGTTAGAAAACATTCAGCGTAGGATGACTAAATTAATACATAGCATTAGAAATCTTCCTTATGAAGAAAGATTGGAAGACTCTTAAGTTACATTCACTTGTTTTGACGAAGAATGAGGGGAGACCTGATCGAAGTGTATAAGTGGAAGATAGGTATTAATAAAGGGGATATTAACAAGGTCTTGAGGATATCTCTCCAAGAGAGAACCCGCAGTAATGGATTTAAATTAGATAAGTTTAGATTTAGAAAGGACATAGGAAAGCATTGGTTTGGAAATAGGGTAGTTGATGAGTGGAACAGTCTACATAGTTGGGTTATTGAGGCTGGGACTTTGGGTACTTTCAAATTTAGGTTGGATAAGTACATGAGTGGGAGGGGTTGGATTTGAGTGGGACTTGCACATCGGAGCTTGTTTCTTGGGTGGCATTGAAAGTTGGGTTGGTCAAATGTTTGTTAGTGGGATGAATTGTAAAGGACCTGCCTAGTATGGGCCAACAGGCCTGCTGCAGTGTTCCTCCTTTCTTATGTTCTTATAATACACACTCCATCACCAACACCAACATAATACACACTCCATCACCAACACCAACATAATACACACTCCATCACCAACACCAACATAATACACACTCCATCACCAACACCAACATAATACACACTCCATCACCAACACCAACATAATACACACTCCATCACCAACACCAACATAATACACACTCCATCACCAACACCAACATAATACACACTCCATCACCAACACCAACATAATACACACTCCATCACCAACACCAACATAATACACATTCCATCACCAACACCAACATAATACACACTCCATCACCAACACCAACATAATACACACTCCTAAACCAAACACCAAAAATAATACCCCACTCCATCACCAACACCAACATACACACACTCCATCCCCAAACACCAACAAAACACACCCCATCACCAACCCCAAAAAAAATCCCAACACTTCCACACCAAACACCAACAAAATACACACTCCATCACCACACCAACAAAAATACCACTCCATCACCAACCCAACAAAATACACACTCCATCCCCCAAACACCAACATAATAAAAACACCCCCTCACCAACCCCAAACAAAATACACCCCCAAACCCCCATACCAACACCCCCCAAAAAATTAATACACCCCTCCATAAACCAACACCAACATAATCACACCCACACCAACAAACCCCAAAACAACCCCAAACCCCAAACCCAATAAACACATCCTTCCCCAACCCCTTTTTTTTTCCCTCCCCAAAACCCCAACTTTCCTTTCATTTAAAACCCCAACCTTTAATTTAACCCCCAAACCCCAAACAAACAAATCAATCCCCCCCACCCAAAATACCTTTAACCCCCAAAATAACAAATAAAAATTCCAAAAACCCCCAACTTAATAAACTAACCAAAACAAAAAATATCAAACCCCCAATTTAACAAAAACATTTTAAATTTTTCCCCCCAAAAAAAATCCCAAACCCCTTAAAAAAAAATTTTTTTTAATTTCCAAAACCCCCCCCCAAAAAAAGGGTTTAAAAACCCCTTTTCCCCCAAACACCAACTAATCCCGGATTTTCAAAAAACCCATTTAACCATTCCCCTTACCAAATTCATTAACCAAACCCCCACTAAAAACCCTTTTAAAAAACTTCATTTTCCTTTTCCCAACCCCTTTTTAAGAAATATCCCAAACCCCAAAAATTTTTCCCATTTCCATCCCAAACCAACCTTTTTAATTACCACTTAAATCCCGCCCAAATTTTTTAAACCCCAATCCCAATTAAACCCCCCCAATAATGCAAAACACCCAAAAATACCACCCCCAAACCAAAAAAGAAAATTTTAATTTTCCCCCAGCCCCCCTTCTTTTTTTGAAACCCCCCTGGGGAAATCCGGGGGAACCGGTTTTTGGCCCCGTTGGGAAACCTAAAATAATGATTTTGCCCTGACATTGTTAAAGGGATTTGTTTAAAAAATAATTAAATAAAAATTTGAAGGGGCCTGTTTTGGGGTTCTTTTAAAAAACTTTTTTTTCCCCCAAAATAAGGGAAAAAAAAATTTAAAATTTAAAGTTAAAATTTAATTTTTTAAAAGGAATAAAACCCCCCTTCCCAAAAATTTTTTCCCCTTAAAATTAAAAATTACCTTTTTTTGGCCCTAAGTTAAAAAGAAAAATTCTTTCATTTTTAAGTATTCTTATTTAAACCAAAAAATAAGGGGAAAACCGGGCAGGGGCCTTCCCGGCCCACCCCGGGCCCCTTTTGGGGCGGAAAATTCCCTTTGTGTCCTGGGGGGTTTTAACCCAATTTGAAAAAGGGTTTAAACCGACAATTGGGGGCACTTAAGGGGCAACCCGGAATCTTTTTTTGAACCAAGGGGGTTTTTCCCCCATTTTTTTTCAACATTTCCAAATAAAGCAAAAAAAAAATTTAAGGGTAAAATTTGAGGTTTTTGGTCCCCTTTTCCAGCCTGGGAAGCCAAAACTCAGGTGGGGAAACCTTTTAATATGGTTGAAGAATTTTTAAATCTTTGTTTAAACCCAAAAAAAAAAAATAACCGGAAAAGGTTTTTAACAAATCCCCAAAAAAAAAAATTTAAAAGTTTAAAATCGGCCCTGGGGCCAAAAAACTTGGGGGCCCAGGATAATTTAACAAATATTTTTGGGATTTTGGAAGCATGTGAAAAATTGAAAATTAAAACTTTTTAAAAGCCTCAAAGGGTTTTTTCCCGGGTAAACCCCTTCCCCTGGCCAGTTTTGTCCCGGTTTAAAGGCCCCAAAATAAATTTTTAAACCAGGACAAGGGAAAAAGAGAACACTTTTTTTCCCAACCTTATTTGGCAGGCCCCAAAACCACCTTTCATTAATAGGGCAAAAAGGGGAAGGTGAACGGATTGCCCCTGCCCCATGCCCCGGGCCCTGCCGGGATGGAAAAATTTCAGGAAAAACCCCCTTAAAAAGGTTAACCAAAAAAAATAAAAAGCGGAGCGAAAAGGGAAAAAAAATTTAATTCCTTGGGTTTTTGGGTAAAGGGAACTTTTTAATGAGAAATAAAAGGAAAAGGTTAAAAATAACCAATAAAATTAAATTTTTTAAAGGAAAGGTTTCCATTTTTATTTTCTGCCAAGGGGGGGTCCAGGGGGAACCCCCCTTTTTTTGGGGGTAAAAAGGAAAAACCAATTTTTCCAGTATTACCGACTGGTAAACCCTAAAACCCCTGTTATTTGCCTGCAAAAGAGTGGAAGGGATTGGGGGAATTGTAGAGGTTGGGGTTGTGGGAGGGGTTGGGAAAAAAAAATTTGTAATGGAGGGCCCCCGGGGAAAAAGGGAAAAGGTGTTTTGTTTTTGGGGGTTAATTTTTAATGGTTTTTGAGTTGGAAGGTTTGGTTTTTGGGAAGGAGGTTTTTTGAAAGGGGGGTGATTTGGATATTGTTTTTGTTGGTTAAGGGGTTAGGGAAATGTTGTGGTTTTGAGTTTTTGGGGTGGGAGTTAGAAAAAAGTTTTGGGGAAATTTGAGGTGCCCCTATGTTTTGGATTTGGGGAATGTGTGGAAGGAGGTAAGGATGATGGGTGTGAGTGGATGAGGTTTTTGTGTTTTGGGTGGGGTTTTGGGGAAATGGTGTGCGTGGATGGGATGGTTTGTGGGGAAATGTGGTGTGTGGGGGGGATAAAGGTTGGGGGAGTTAAATGGTTTGTGTGATGGGTGGGTGGAGTTGGTGGGTGTGTGATTGTGTTGGAATGGGGGGTTTGAGGGGTGTGTAGGTGGTTGGGGGAAATGATGGTGTTTAAAAGGGAAATGAAGGTTTTTGAGTGGTTTAAAGGTGTGTGGTGGGGGAAATTTTGGTGTGGGGGAAATTGGGGGTGGAGGTGGGGAGTGTGTGGATGGTGTGTGAGTGTAGTGTAATGGGTGGTGAATTTTGGAAATGGGTTTTTTTTGGGTGGATGGTTTTGTTGGGGGGATGAGGGATTGTGAGGGGGAAAAAGGTGGGGGGGAAAAGGGGTTTTATGGGGGTTTTTGGTGGGGGGAAGAGGGTGTGTGAGGGGGAAAGAGGGGTTTTGAGTGGAAGGGTGGGGGGTTTAGAGGTGTGGATGTGGGGTTTCATGGAAATATTTTTGGGGTGGTTTGGGGTTTTAAATGGTGGGGTTGGAGTGTGTGGATGGTGTGGGGAGTGTGGGGAAAGGTGTGTGAGTTTTTGAAGGTGGTGTGTAGTGGGGGTGATTTTTTGGGGGGTGTTTGAGTTTTTGGATGGGGTGTGGGGGAATGTTGGGGGAATTGTGTGGGGAAGGTGGTGGGGGTAAAGGTGGCCGTGGATAAAGGGTTTTGGGGAAAAAGGGGTGTGGAAATGTTTGGTGTGTGAGGTGTAAAAATGATGGGGGGGTAGGGGATGATGGGGTTGATGTGTGATGGTGTGGAGGGTTAGGGGATTGCTGGGGTGTCAGTGAAGGGATGGGGGTTTTTGGTGTTGGAGGGTTGTTAAGTTTGGGGAAAGGTTTTAGGTGGAGGATGGGGGAGTCTGGGGAGGGTTTTGTGTGAGTGGATAAAGGTGAGGTTTTGGGGGATGGGGGGTGAAGTGTTGGGGTTTGGTGGGGTAGTGGTAAAGGGGTTGGAGGGGATGAGGGGGGAGTTTTGGGTGATGGGGGGGAGTGGATGATGTGTGTGTGGTGTGGGGGGTTTTAAATGTTGGAAATGGTGTTGAGTGGGGGATGGTGTGTGGGGGTGAGGGAAAAGGTGTGAGGGGATGATGGTTTTAGGAGGGTTGTATGGGGGGGTGAGTGGGGTTGATGGTTGGGGGGATGGGGTGGGGGGTGGTGATGGGTGGGATGGATGGGTGTGTGATGGGGTTTTGGTGAGGGGATGATGGGGGTTTTGGGGTTTTGGGGGTGTGGAGGGGATGGGGGTTGAGTGGATGGGGGTGGGGGGAAGGTGTGTGAGGGGGGGGGATGGTGTGTAAATGTGTGGATGGGGGGAGGGGATTGGTTGGGGGAAGGTGGGGGAAAGGTTTTGGGTGTAGTGTGGGGTTAAAGGGGTGATTGGAAGGGGTTGTGTTGGTAGGGGGTTAGGGGAGAATTGGGGAATGGGGTGTGGTGAGGGGATGAGGGGGTGAGGGGAAGGGGGGTGGAGTGTGGGGATGTTTGGGTGTGAGGGGGAAATGGGTTGGATTTTGGAGGTTTGGTGGGGGTTTAGTGGGATAGGGGTGTGAAGTGGATGGGGGTGGGTTGGGGTGGAGTTGTGGATGGGGGGGGTGGGGGTGAGTGTGTAATAATGAGTTTTAGTGGGATGGTGTGTGAGTGTGTGGAATGATGGTGTGGGGGAGTGTTGAAAATTGGTGTGGGGAAAAGGGAAGGTTTTGGGGGGTGGGAAGGATGGTGTTGAGTGGGGGAATTTTTGTGGGGGTTTGGGGTGTGGAGTGGGGTGGATGAGGGGTTTAGGGGAAGGGGGATGGTAGGGGTTGGAGGGGTTTGGGTAAAGGGTTGGGGTTGATGGTTGGGGGTTGGATTTTGGGTTGGGGGGATATGGTGGGAGGTGAGGTTGGGAGGAAATGTGGGTTGGGGGGTTTGATTGGGGGTGTGGAGGGGAGAGGTGGTTTGTGGGAGGTTGGAGGTGTGGGGGTGGTAAAGGGAAGGTGGTTTTTTAATGGAAAAAATATTTGGGGGAAATTGGTGGGTGGAGGGGATAAATGGTGTGGGTGTGGTGGTGTGTTGGAAAGGAGGGTGCCCCACCTTTTCCCCCAAAATTTTGGGGTTGCAGGGGTCATTCTAGCTCCTGGCCCCGCCCAAAAACCCGGTTGCTCTGGGCCCTCCCCTCCCCCCGCTCCTTTGAGCTTTATCAAACCTCGTCTAAAAACTGGGGTAGGGTTTCCCCGCCCCCACAAACTCTTTTTTCTAGGCTATTCCCCCGGCCTTTAAAAAACTCTATATGAAAAATACTTCCTACAATCTCCAAAACTCATTTTTTTTTTTCAATTTCCCAAATTTGGGCCTGTTTTTTCTGTGTCCCCCCCCCGGGAAACATCCTTCTTTTTCCACCTTGTCAAACCCCACGCAGAAATTTTAATTCGAAAACATTGTCTCCCCCTACCCCCCTGTCCCCCCGTGTCGTCGGGCCCGGGATTTCCCTTAATCTTTCTTAAAAAGGAAAACCCCTTACTCTGGAACAAACCCCTTGCGAAAACCTTTGAAAAACTTTCTCTAGTTTCTTGACGGATTTATCAAGTGGGTTCCAAACAGGTGCTGTGAGTGTGTGGATGGTGTTTGAGTGTGTGGTTTTGTGGTGTGTGGATGGTTGGTGAGTGTGTGGATGGTGGGGTGAGTGTTTTGGATAAAATGGGTTGTGGGGGAAAGATGGGGGGGAAAATGTTGTTTGGGAGGGGAAGGGGTGGGATATGGGTGGTGAGTGGATGAGGGGGGTGGGGGGGATAATGGGTGTGAGATGGGGAAAAGGATGGGGTGCCCAGGGATATGGTGTTGAGTGTGTGGATGGTGTATAAAGTGGATGATGGTGTGGTCAGTGGAAAAGGGGTTTTGTGATTTTGGAGGGATGGTGTGTATGTGAGGGGGTGTGAGTGGTGAAAATGTGTCAGGGGGAGGGAAGGTTTTTGGGGGATAAATGGGGGGGGTTTTGGGAAGATGGATGAGGGGATGTTTGGGTGTGAGTTTTGGGGATGGTTTTTTGAGTGATAGGTTGGTTTGAGTGTGGGGATGGTGTTGAGGGGGAGGATAGTGGGGTAGGGGATGATGGGGTTGATTGGAATGGGTGGGTGAGTGGGGTGGAGGGTGTGTAAATGGAATGGTGTGTGATGGACCATGGGTGTGAGGGGATTTTTGGGGTGAAGTGTTTTGGATGATGGTGGGGGAGTGGTGAGGGGTGTGTGTGGGGTTTGGTTTGTGAGTGGCAGGGAAAGTAGGGGAAATGAGGGTGTGTAGGTGGATGAGGGTGAGTAAAAATTGTGGATGGTGTGTGAGTGGAAAGATGGTTATGAGTGGATGATGGTGTGTGAGAAAGAATTTTGTTAGTGAGGGGATGATGGGGGTGGTGTGGGGAAATAAAAATGGGGTTAAGGTGGATTTTGGGGGGTAGAGTGGGGGAGGGTAGGGTGTGAGTGTGGGGATGATTGAGTGATGGATGATGGTTTTGGAGAAAGAAATTGTGATGAGGGGGAGGATGCGGTGTGAGTGGCGGATGATGGGTGGGGAGGGGATTTGGGGTAAGTGGGGAAGGTGGTGTGTGATGTGGTGGATATGGTGTGTAGTGTGAGGAAAATGGTGTGTGAGGGGATAAAGGGGTGTGGATGGATATGGTGGGGGTGTAAATAATGGTGAGGGGTGTGGATAAATGGTGGGGTGAGTGTTTGGGGAATGGTGAGTGTGTGGAGGGTTTTGTGAGTGGATGAGGGGGGTGTGAGTGGATGATGGTGGGTGTAGTGGATAAAGGGTTGTAAAGGGGATGATGGGGTGGGGAGTTGTGGATGGTGTTTGGGGGAATAAATATGTGTGAGTGGATGATGGGGGTTTTGAGGGGGAAAGATGGGTTTGAGGGGAGGGAGGGGTTGTGTGAGTGGGGGTTTGGTTTGGAGTGGAAAAGGTGGAGTGGATGATGGGGGTGTGAGGGGATAAAGGTGTTGATGAATAGGGTGTGTGAGTTGGTGATGGTTTTGAGTGGGATGGTTTGTAGTGGATAAAAGGGTGTGTGATTGGATAAATGGTGGGGAAGTGGAGGGGGGGTTTGTTTGATGGAAAAAGGGTTTGTGAGTGATCATGGGTGTGTGGTGAATGATGGGGGTTGGGGGGAAATTGAAAGGTGTATGTTGAAAAAAGGGGAATTCCCATTTAAAGCTTAATTTATGGGGAAACTTAACTTTAGAAAGACACTCCGCCTGCACACCGCCCCTGCAGACGAAGGCCCCTTGAATGCTGTCGAAGCCCTTCCCCAAGGGGCCCTAAAAATGAGTTATAATTTGTAAGATTAAAAAATTACCCCAGGGGGTATAATTTTCAAGCATATTTTTCTTCCACTGATTCCCTGAGAAACTTACGGTGGGGGACTAAAAGGGTCCGCCAAATCCCCCGGGTTTATAAATTAAGTGACTAACTCACAAATTTAAAAACTCAACGCACAGTCAATAGTAGCCCCAAAAAAAAAACCCATTTTAGAACCCCTTACCTGGGTATTTTATCGACCCCAATTACCCCTTGGATATTTTTTGGGGCTGTTTTGAAGAAAGTGATCTTTGAAGAATGTCGCACTACACTCGTTGGATCGCAACACTCTTTTTTAACACTTTTTCACAAAAAATTTTTTCACACAATACCCACGAAGAACCCTAAATCACCCCTTCCCTTAAGTTTTTTAATTGGTTTTTATGAGAAAACTTTGTTAAATTTAACGCACAGATCGTTCTTTGTTGGTTATCCTGGCATCAGTGTCACTCTCAGTAGAGTCAAAAGTAATCTGAAGACGCCACAGCGCCCCACACCGTCACTGCCCCCAGCACAAAGGAAAAGCTGACCTAGTACTTTTGCTTCCTTGCAACTTCCTCCACGAGACAAAGCAGAATGTTTGATTTTTCCTGTCTTAAGCATAGACAACAATGTCCACTATCTTCACTATGGTAATAAAGTGGGAGCAGGAT
Source organism: Cherax quadricarinatus (assembly GCF_026875155.1). NCBI lineage: Eukaryota > Metazoa > Arthropoda > Malacostraca > Decapoda > Parastacidae > Cherax > Cherax quadricarinatus. Next base: position 57,132 of record NW_026487823.1, on the reverse strand, counting down.
TTTCCTTAATTGTCCTGCTAAGGTAAGAGATGTACTGTCTCTTACTAAAATACACTCTGCAACACTGGACTACAAGAAGCAGCGGTCGCTTGACCACAGGTCGTATACTGGTACTGCATCTGGGATCAATTACTCGCTGTAGCAGTAAACAAGATATTTGCCCCTTCTGAGAGGGCTGGGGCCCACAGGGCTGAAAGGGGCTGAAGGGGCTGAAGGGGGCTGATACCCCCCTCCTGGAGAAAATTTCTCCACAGTGTGTGTGTGGATGGTGTGTTAGTGGATGACGGTGTGTGAGTGTGTATGGTGTGTGAGTGTGCTGATGATGTGTGAGTGGATGATGGTGTGTGAGTGGATGATGCAGTGTGAGTGGATGATGGTGTGTGTGTGGATGGTGTGTGAGTGTGAGGATGATGTGTGAGTGGATGATGGGGTGTGAGTGGATGATGGGCTGTGAGTGTGTAGATGATGGGGTGTGAGTGGATGATGGTGTGTGTGGATGGTGTGTGTGTGGATGGTATGTGATTGTGTGGATGGTGTGTGAGTGGATGATGGTGTGTGAGTGGATGATGGTGTGTGAGTGCTGGATGGTGTATGAGTGGATGATGGTGTGTGAGTGGAAGATGGGGAGTGAGTATGTGGATGATGGTGTGTGTGTGGAAAATGGCGAGTGAGTGGATGATAGCGGGTGAGTGGATGCGGGGTGTGAGTGGATGATGGGGTGTGAGTGGATGATGGGGTGTGAATGTGTGGATGATGGTGTGTGAGAGTGTGGATGATGGTGTGTGAGTGTGTGGATGATGGAGTGTGAGTAGATGATGGGGTGTGAGTGGATGATGGTGTGTGAGTGGATGATGGTGTGTGAGTGTGTGGATGGTGTGTGAGTGTGTGGATGGTGTATGAGTGGATGATGGTGTGTGAGTGGATGATGGTGTGTGAGTGGATGATGGTGTGTGAGTGGATGATGGTGTGTGAGTGTGTGGATGGTGAGTGGATGATGGTGTGTGGTAGTGGATGATTGGGTGTGAGTGGATGAGGGAGTGTGAGTGTGGGGATGGGTGTAGGGGGAATAAAGGTGGGGGGGTGGGTTGGTGTGTGAGTGGGGGAGGGGGGTTTTAGTTTTGGATGGGGGTTTGATTTGGTGGGGTGTTGAGGGATGATTTTTGGGAAGTGGGTGGATGGTTGAAGGGGATGTTTGGGTGGGGTAGTGTTATGGGGGGGGAAAAGGGGGGGGTGGGGGGGTTGAGGGTGGGGGTTTTGGGGGTGTGGGGAGGTGTGTGTGGGGGGTTTTGGTGGGGTGTGGTAATTGGGTTTTGGTTTGGTGTGGGTTGGGGGGGGGGAGATTTTGGGGTTTTTGGGGAGGGGTTTGGGTTGTGTTTTGTGGGATGTTGTTTGTTTGGTTTTTTTGGTGGGGTTTAGGGGTTGGGGTGTTGGAGGTGTGTAATTTTTGTGGTGGGTGGAGTTTTTGTGTGTGGTGGGGGGTTTGTGAGTGGGGTGGTTGGTTTTGTGTTGTTTGGGGGGTGGGGGGGGGTGGGGGGGTGGTGGGGGAGGTGTGGGTTTGGGTGGGGGGGGTGGGGTGGTGGTGGGGTGGTTGGGGGGGTGTGTAAATTAGGGGTGGGGGTTGGGGGTGTTAGGGGATTTTGGGGTGGTGGGGGTGTGTGATGGGGGTTGTTTGGGGAATTGATTTTGGAGTGTGTGGATGGGGGTGTGAAGGAGGGTGGGGTTTTGGGTGGTTTATGGTTTGGGGGCTGGGGTGGGTTTGGGGGTTTGTGGTGTTGGTGAGTTTGGGGGTGGGGATGTTTGATGGTGTTTTAAGGGGAAGATGGGGTTGGAGGGTGTTTTGGGGGGTGGGGATGGGGGGTTTTATTTGGATGTTGGGGTTGTTGGGGGGTGAGGTTGATGGTTTAATGGATGAGGGGGTTTGGGGATGGGGGTGTTTTTTAGTGGGGGTTGGTGTGGGTGTGTTTTTGGGGTTGTTGTGTGTTGTTGATGGTGTGTGAGGGGAATGTGGGTGAGGTGGGGGATGGGGGTGAGGGGGGGGGTTTTTGTTGGGGGGTTTGGTGGTGTGGTTTTTGTTGGGTTTGGAGGGTTTTTTGGGGTTTTAAAATGGTGTGTGAGTGGGGGGATGGGTGGGAGTGGATGTGTGTATTGGGGGGGTTGGAGGGGGAGGGTGGGTGAGTGGTGATGTGTGTGGGGGGATGATGGGTAGTGTGGGGATGTGTGTGAGTGGGGGGAGGGTTTTGGGAGTGGTGGGTTGGGGGGGAGGAGGGTTTTGGGGGATGGGTTGTTTGATGTGGGTGGGGTGTGAGGGTGTGGGGGTGGTAAGGGTTTTGGGAGGGGTTGTGGTTTGTTGGGGGGGGGGTGGGTTGGGGGGGTGGTGGGGTTGGTTGGGGAGGGGGTGGTGGGGGTAAAAGGGGTTGAGGGGGTGTTTTTGTTGTGGGTGGGGGTGGGGGGTGGGGGGTTGGTGGGTGTGGGGTTGGGGTTGGGGTTAAAGGGTTTTTGGGGGTGTGTAAAATGTGTGGGGTTGTTTGGGGGTGTGGGGTTGTTTTTGTGGGGGTTGGGGTGTGGGGGTGGGGTGAGGGGGGGGGTGGGTGGGGTTGGGTGGAGGGGTTTTGGGGGTTTGGGTTGTTGGGTGTTGTATGGGTTTGGGGGGTGTGTGTGGTGGGTGGGTGTGGGGGGGGGTTGTTTGGTTGGGGTTGGGAGGGTGTGTGTGGTGGGTTTTGGGTGGGGGGGTTTTGGGGGGGGTTGGGGTGGGGGTGTGTGGGGGGGGTGTGTTTGGGGGTGGTTGGTTGTTGTGGGGGTTTTTTGGGAAAGGGGGTGGGGGTTTTGGGGTGTGGGAATGTGGGTGGGGGTTTGGTGGGGGTTTTTTGGTTGGGGGTTTTAGGGTTGAGGGTTGGTTGGGGGTGGGGTTGGGGGTGTGTGGGGTTTTTGGGGGGGGGGGGTGGGTGGGGGGTGTGGTGTTGGGGGGGGAAATTTGGGGGGAGGGGGTTGTGGGAGGGGGGTGGGTGGGTGGTGGGGTGGTGTGGGTTTTGGGGGTAGGGTTGTGGGTTGGTGTTTTGGGGTTTTGGGGGGATGGGGTTTAAAGGTGTTGGGGGGTTGGTGGGGGTGTGTGGGTTGTGGGGGTTTTGGTTTTTAAGGGGAGTTGGTATTTTGGTTTTGGTGGTAGGTTTGGGGAATGGGTGTGGGTTTTGGGGTGGTTGGGTTGGTGTTAAATGGATGATGGGTGGTGAAAAAATGAGGGTGTGTAAGTGTGTGGATGGGTGTAAAGTTTTTTGGATGAGTGTAAAGGGGATGATGGGGGGGAGTGGATGAGCCGGTGGTGAGGTATGGGGTGTGAGTAAAATGATGGTGTGTGGTGGATGGGGTGTGTGTGTGGTTTTATGTGATTGTGTGGATTTTGTGTGATTGGAATGAGGGGGTAAATTGGATGATGGTGTTTTAGTCCCGGGGAGGGTTTGTATAAAGTGGTTTTATGTGTGTGAATGGAAAGGGGGAAGTATGTGGATGAGGGTTTTGTGTGGTGTGGGGGATGAGGCGATTTGATGGATAAATAGTGTAGTGGATGATGGGGTTGAGGGGATTATGGTGGGGGATTTTATGAGGGGTGTGGGTGAGGGGATAAAGGGGTGTGAGGGGATGATGGGTTAGTGGTTGAGGGGGTGGGAGTGTGTGGATGAGAGGGGGTTGGGGTTTTGGGTGGAGAGGGGAAGTGTAAAGGGGGGAGGAGGGGGTGTGAGGGGAAGGAGGGGTGGGGAAAAGGGGGAAGATGGTGTGTGGGTGGTTTGATGGTGTGGGAGTGGATGAGGTTTGTGAGTGGGGGATGGGGTGTTATTGGGGAGGGGTGTATGAGGGGATGATGGTGTTGAGGGGATGTTTGGTGTGTGAGGTGTTTGGTGGGGGTGAGTGGTGATGGTGTGTGAGGTTTGGAGGGTGTGTGAGGGGGAGGGGTTTTTTTGTGTGAGTGGATAAATTGGGTGTGAGTGGATGAGGGGAGTGGTGTTGGGTTGGTTTTCAGGGGAGATGGTTTGTGAGTGGATAGGGGGTGTGGGTTGTGGAGGGTTGTGGGTGGGATGGTTGGAGGGATGTTGGTGTTGAGGGGGTTGATGGGGGGGGGTGGGGGTGGGTGTGAGTTGTGGATGGGGGTTTTGAGTGTGTGGTTGGTGGGTGAGTGGGGGGGGTTTTGGGGGGTTTTGGGTAGGGTTTAGAGTGGGGATGGTGTGTAGGGGAATGATTGGTGAGGGGAGGGTGTTGTGGGGTGATGGTTTGTGTGGGGGGTTTTTGGGGAAAATGTTTTTGGTGATTTTGGGGTTGGTTGTGGGTTGGTTGGGTGGGGAGTGGATGATGGTGTATGTGGGGGATGGTGGTTGTGGATGATTTTTTGTTGGGGGTTGTGTTGGAATTGGGTTTATGTGTGAGGGGTGTGTGGGAATGATGGGGGGGGAGTGGATGAGGGGGGGTTTTGAAGGATGAGGGGGTTTTCCCAGTGGTTTGTTTGGGGGTGGGTGGGAGTTGTGTGAGTGTGGGGAAATGGTGTGTTTTTTGGATGTTGGGTTTTGTGGGGGGGCAATGGGGTTTTTGTGAGTGGATTTTGGTGTGTGGGGTTTTGGGGGTGTGAGGGGTGGATGGGTTGTGTGTGTTGGGGGTTGTGAGTGGATGTTTGGGAAAGGGGTGTATGGTGTGAAGGGGGGTTTGGTGGTGAGTAAATTTGTTGGGTTGGTAAATAGGGTTTGGTGTGTGGATGTTTTTGTTTGTGTGTGGATGTGTAAGTGGATGAGGGGTTTGGGAAAGTGTGGGGATGGTGGGGGGGAAGTTTTGGGAAATGGTTTTGTAGGGATGAGGGTGTTTTGAGGGGGAGGAGGTGGGGTGTGTGGATGGGGGGTTAGTGGATGATGGGTTGTGTGTGTGGGGAATTGGGTTAAAGTTTTGCTGAGGGTGTGTGAGTAAATTAGGGAAATGTGAGTGGATAGGGGGGGTTGGAGAGGATGGGGGTTTTATGAGGGGTTTGGGGTTGGGTGGGGGATTTTTGTGTGATTGTGGAATGGTGTGTGAGTGTGTTGATGGTGTGTGAGTGGTTTGGTGTGTGAGTGGTTTTGGTGTGGGTGGGATTGGGTGGGGTTGAGTGGGTAGGGTGTGTGAGGGGTGAGGGTGTTGAGTGGTTGTTGGTGTGTGGGTGTGTTTTTGGATGGTGTTTGGTGTGGGAGTAAAAAGTGGATGGGGGTTGTGGGGATTGATGGTGTGGGGTTTGTGTGGGGGTGGGTGTGGGTTGGGTGGGGGGGGGGGGTTGTTGGGGTGTGTTGGGGGGGATTTTTATGTGGGTGGTGGGGTTTGTGGGGTGATGTTTGGTGTGGGGGGTGATGGGGTTTTGAGTAGTTTGGGGTGTTTTAAGTGTTGGAGGGGTTGTGGGGGGTGTGGATGATGTGTGATTTGTGATGGGGGGGAGGGGTTGATGCGTGTGAGTTTTGTGGTTTGAGGGGGTTTTGTGAGTGGATGAGGGTGTGTGGGGGATGGTGGGTGTGTGGGGGTATGTGATTGTGTGGATTTTGGGGGGGGGTTGATGGGGGTTTTATGGATGTTGGGTTGTGAGTGCGGGGAAGTTTGGCGAGTGAGGGGTTGAAAATGTGTGAGGGGGGAAAATGTGGGGGGGAGGGGGTTTAGGGGTTGATTTTAAATGATGGGGTGAGGGGAGGGATGATGGGGGTGGGGAGTGGATTTTGGGGGTGTGAGTGGATGGGGGGGTGTAGTTTTGTGGATGATGTTTGTGTGGGTGGGGTGGATAGGGAGTGTGAGGGGAATGTTTGGGGGTTTGATGGTTTGTTTGGTGTGTGAGGGGAAAAGATGGGGTGTGAGTGGATGATGGGTGGGGAGGGGGAGGAGGGTTTTGTGATTTTTTGTGAGATGGTGCCCCTGAGTGTGTGGGTGATGGGTTTGAGTGGATGATGGTGTGTATGGGGGGATTGTGTGTGAGGGGATAAACGGTGTGGGGTGATAGGAAAGTGGGGGGAGGGGATCATGGTGTGTGATGGTTTGATGGTGTGGATGTGTGGATGATGGTGTGTGAGTGTTGGGGATGATGGGGGTTGAGTGTACTCCCCTAATTGAATCACCTAATTGTGGTTTCCCGGGGTGGGAGACTCAGCCCCGGGCCCCCCCTCTTCACTGATCGTATTTGGGTCCTCTCTCTTCTTCTTTTTCCCTGAGCTTTTATCATTCCTTTTTCTTAAAACTATGTAGGTTTTGCCTAAAATTTACTTTATTTTGCTAGGTTTATTCCACTTCCTGAAAACTCTAAAAATAAAGGGGAAATACTTCCAAAAACGCCCCTGGGGACTCGTCTAGTTTCCCCAGTTCCAGTTGTGACCCCTTGTCCCTTTGCCCCCTTCGGGGAACACCCTATCTCTGTCCACCTTGTCTATTCCCCCGCAGTATCTTGTATGCGTTTTCATGTTTTCCCCTGCCCCTTTCCCTGTCCTCCGGGGTGCCCCGTAAGTTTTCCCTTTCAACCTTTCCTCGTACGACATTCCCTGAGCTCTGGATACCCTTGCTTGAAAAACCTTTGTACTTTCCCCCAACTTCTTGACTTTGCTTGCCCCGATGTGGGGTTCCCAAAGACGGTGTGCATACTCCAGTTTTTGGGGTCTAACATACCATGAAACAGTGTCTTAAACCCGATTCCTTTTTTAAAAAAATTGGGGAACGAAAAAATACTCGGGTTTTGCCAGGCCCCGTATGCTGCACCGGGTTTTTTTGGTTGATGTTCCCTCCGGTGATTTTTGCTCAGGCTAGGGTTTCCCCCCCCAATTTCTTTCCCCCTGGTAAAGGTCTGTGTTTTGCCACCTACCCAAAAAAATTTTGCCCTTGCGGTTTTCTTTCCCCCTAATATTTAAAGCCCTTTTTACATTTCCCTGGATTAAATTTCGAGAAGCCAGTTACTGGACCACATTTCCCGGGTTGCCCGGGTCTCTTTGCAGACCTGCCTCTTCCTCTTTCCGTTTAAAATTTAATTCTCATTGTGTGGATAAATGGTGTGTAAAGGAAGAGGGGGGTTTGAAATGGATATGGTGTGCGAGTGTTTTGGGGGAAGGGATGGGTGTGTTTTTGGGATAATGGGGAGTGAGGGATAAAGGGTTTGTCAGTGGATAGGGGTTTGTGTGGTGGTGGTTTGGGTGTGGTGTTGTGGGATGGTGTGTGAGTGGGAGGGGTGTGTAAAGAGGAGGGAATGGCGTGTGATTGTGGGTTGGTGTTTGGGGTGGATGATGGTGGTTAAAGTGGGGTGTTGGGTGTAAGAGTGGGGGGAGGGTTTTGGGGAGGGGGCGAGGGTGTGTGGATGGATGATGGTGTGTGAGTGTGGGGGAGGGATGTGTGGGGGAAATGTTTTTTTTGTGAGGGGATGATGGTTTTGGGGAATTGGGGGTTTGGAGATGTGTGTGTTTGGTGGGTGTGTGGAGTGGTGATGGTGGTGAGGGGGATAAAGGTTTGTGTGAGTGTTGTATGGCGTGTGAGTGTGCTGATGGTTGCGGTGGTTTGAGGGGGGTTTTAAAGGGGTTGATGGGTTGAAAATGATGGTGTGTAAGTTGGGATGGTGTGTGAGTGGAGGGATAGTGTGTGATGCCGGGAGGGTTGTTAGTGGATTAGGGTGTGTGAGTGGAAAAAGGGGGTGTAAAGTGGGGGTGAGGTGAGTGAGTGGTTTGATAGTGGGGAATGGATATGGGGGTTGTAGGGGAAAGAGGGGGAGTGAGTAGATGAGGGGGGTGTGATGGATAAGGGGGTTGTAGTGTGGGGAGATGGGGTTGTGAGTGTGTGGATGATGGGGTGTGAGTGGATGATGGGGTATGGTGTGTGGAAGATGGTGTGTGAGTGTGTGGATGATGGGGATGTGTGGATGAGGAGTGTAGGGGATGAGGGGTGATTGGATGGGGGTTGTGTGGGGGGATAGGTGTGTAAAAGTGGATGGGGGGTTTTAAATGAGGGTGTGTGGTGGAGATGGGTGTGTGTGTGGATGATGGTTGTGTGGGGGAATGATGGAGTTGGTTTTTGGTGGATGATGGTGTTGAGTTTTGGGGTGATAGTGTGGATATGTGGATGTTATGTGTAGTGGATGAGGTGTTGAGTGTTGGGATGAGGGTGTGTGATTGGGATGATGGGGGTTGGGGAGGGGGATGGGGTTGAGTTGGGTGGTGTGTTGAAGGGTTTTGGTTGGGGGGGTGGTGGATAAAAGGGTGTTGGTTTTGTAAGAGGGTTTGTGTGAGGGGGGATGATGGTTGGATTGGATGATTTTGTGTGATTGAGGGTGGTGTTTTGAGTGCGGGGATAATGGTGTGTAGTTTTTAATGAGGGTGTGTGTGTGGGGATGACTTTTGTGTAGTGGATGATTGTTTGGTGTGTGGATGATGATGGTGCGTGAGTGTGTGGAGGGTTTTGTGAGGGGTGATGGTGTGTGAGTGGATGAAAGTTTTTGTGTATGTGGGATGATTGTGTGTGGTGTGTGGGATAAATGGTGTGTGAGTGGATGATGGGGGTGGTGGGGTTGGGATATGGTGTGGGTTGAATGATAGGGTGGGGGTTTTTAGAGGGTGTGTGGTGGAGGGATGAGGTGTGAGGGGAAAGAGGGGTTTTGTGTGGTTATGGGGGTGATGGATGATGGGGTGTGTGTGTGGATGAGGGGGTTGGTTTTTGTGGATGATGGGGTGTAGTGGTGGATGAGGGGGTTTTGTGATATTATGAGGGGGTGTGTGTGGAAGGTTGTATGTTTTGGGGATTGGGGGGGGGTAGGGTGTGGATGAGGGGTGCGAGGGGTGGGGTGGATAAATGCTTTTGGGGAGTGAAATGAGGGTGTGTGGTGGATGATTGGTGTGATGTGTGGTTTTGGGGGTGTGAGTGGTGATGGGGTGTGGTGCGGGGTGAGGGGTTTTGTGGGGTGTGGGTGACGGTGTGAGAGGGGTTGAGGGGTTTTGTGAGTGGATGAGGTTGGGGGGGATTTGGTTGGATGAAATTTAAATTGGGGGTTAAGTGTGTGGATTTTTTGGGGTGTGAGGTGTGTATGTTTGGGGGTGGGGAGTGTTTGGATGAGGTGTGAGGGGGATTTTGGGGGGTTGGGAAAAAGTGGTGGTGTTTGGGGTGTGAGTGTGTGGATGACGGTGTGAGAGGGGGATGTTTGGGGTTGATGCGGGGATAAGGGTTGTGAGTGTGGGGATAAAGGTGTGGGGGGAGAGGGTTGGGGTTTGTAGTTTTGGGGAAATGCGGTGTGAGAGTGGATGTTTGGGGGGGTTTGTTGTGGGGTTTGTGGATGGGGGTAAGGGTGTGGGGGGATGTTGGGGTGTGGTGTGTGTATGAAAAAAAGTGTGAGTGTTTGGATGGGGTGTGATGTGTGGATTTGGGGGTGTGAGTGTGGGGATTTTGGGGGTTGAGTGGGTGGATTTTGGGGGGTGGGGGGTTGTTAAAGTGGGGTTTTTTTGGGTTTGGGTGGGGTGAGTATTTTGTGTGTGGTGGTTTAAATGGGGTGTTGTGGGTGGTTGGGGGTGTATTTTTTTTGGGGGGTTGGGGTGGGGTGGATATGGGGGTTTTAAGTGGGGGATTTGGGGGGTGTGTGTGGTTTGATTGGGTGTGATTTGGGGGGAAATGATGGGGGGGTGGGGGGGGGGTTGGGGGTGGGGGTGGGGGGGTTGGGGGTGGGTGGGGGTTTTGGGGGTTGTGGTTTTGGGGTGGGGTTTGGTGGTTTTAGGGGGGGGGTGTGTGGTGTTTGGGGTTGTGTGTGTTTGGGGGATGGGGGTGTTAGTGTGGGGATGAGGGGAGGTTATGTGGGGAATAGGGGGAATTTTGGAATGTTGGATGAGGGGTTGGACGCAACAACAAAATGGGAGGTATTGTTTTGGAATTTTTTGCCAAAATTTCCCAACTGATTTTCCCCCCGACTGAGCTGAAATTGACGTTATTTTAACAGTAACCACGCTCCAACTTGATATTTTCCTGCGAGACTCTGACTCATTTTTTACTTCACGTCAATTCAGTGTAATAAAACTTTCGATTACTACATAATTTTTTTAAAATTTTCCCACCCTTATATTTTATTTAATTTTTTCCCAACCTACTGTTTTTACTATAACTTTTAAAAAAATTGTAAACCCAATTAGCCCCAAAAAAAACCTTTATTATAACATTTGTTTTTCATTAAGGAAAAATTTAAAATATTGAAATTTTTAATGTTTATTATAAGCTTCTTTTTTTTCCCTTTTTTAAAACAGCAACAATAAAAACCAAAAAATAAGAATAAAAAACCTTTAACCCTTTAAAAACAAAAAACACTAAATGCAAAAACCAAACAACACGGCAAAATTTTTTCAGAACCTTTAAACCCCCTTCATCAAAAATAACAAAAGGCAAAAAACTGGGAAATGTGGTTAAAAGGGAGTGGAATCAGTTCGTAAACCGAGCCAACCTTGTGATACCTCGTGAAGATTTTAAGGTTTCTTTCTGTAAAGTAAAAGGACACAAGTGCAACTATGTGACATTTTATTGTGGCAACGTTTCGATCTCCAGGAGCTTTATCAAGCTTGATAAAGCTCCTGGAGAGAGAAACATTGCCACAATAAAAATGTCACATTAGTTGCACTTGTGTCCTTTTACTTTACATATTGTCTGTAATTCTACCAACTTTATTACAAGGTTTCTTTCTTCACTTAATCATGCTTATTATACGTGTTGCTTAGTTTCTCAGGTTGTATCTTAGATCTGTCATTTTCGCCGCCTAAATGTCAACAACAACTACATAATCACACAGTAATAACAAAAAACAAGGGTAATAACAACAAAAATAGCAATATAATAAACAATAAACAAGGCTTCAACAATAACTGAAAAGACAACAACAAAATATCAGAAAAACAATAAATCGAAACAAAAGCATATATAACTAAAATAAGCACAGCAATAAGAACATAAGACATGAAACAGCAGCATCACAAACACAGGCTAAATTTTCAGAACCATTACAGAAACAATAACAACAACCCTAACAACAAGAACTACAACAGCAACAAAAACAAAAATAAGAATTAGAATAACAAGAAGAAGCATAGCAAAACTAACAAGAACACAGGCGAAAGCCTTCAGGACGATTGCCACCTTCTTCAACAACAATAATGATAAGGACAACAACAACAACAATAACAACATTAACAAACACAGCAACAACTACACCACCAGCAAAAGTCATCAGACCCATTTCCATCACCAACAACAACACAGACAGGTTATCAGGACCATTACGACCACTAACAACATCAATCTTCACCACAAGAAGCTTACTCGTCTGGGATATTTTTTGCTAACAATATTGATAGTGGAAACTGTCTTCGTTTATTGTTATTTGTTATCTCAGGGAACCGAGTTATTGTTTACCAAAATAAAATTAAAGCGAATGTATTTCATGTAGAAGTAATGGCAGTATAACATCTGTAGTTGTAGAACATAATATTCTGGTGTGAGAGAAGTGATGATACAATACCAGCTGCCGAACACAGTATTCTGGTCCACGAGTGTTGATAGCATATCACCAGTTGTTAGTCTCAATGTTCACCATCTGAACACAGTATTTGTGTGGAACACAATATTCTGGTGCAATAAAAGTGGTAGTATAACACCAGTTGTAGAACACAACACACCATATTATGGTGTAGAAATAGTGCTAGAATATCACCAAAACGAGATGGTGTGTTGTGTGTGTGTGTGTGTGTGGTGTGTGTGTGTGTGTGTGTGTGTGTGTGCGTGTGTGTGTGTGTGTGTGTGTGTGTGTGTGTGTGTGTGTGTGTGTGTATGTGTATGTGTGTGTGTGTGAGGAGTAAAATATGGTGTACCTAAGTTGTGTAGTAGAGAGAGAGTGGAAGAGATGGAAAGTGTATGTGGACAAAAGAAAGAGAAAGTGAGGGGTTAGATTAGGAGGAATGTGCTGCGGGAAGGGTTTTAGTGAGAGGAATTAAATTTGGGGGTGCAAGGGCGTGAATAGTGGCTGGGGGAAAAAAAGTGTAAATGCGGAAATGAGTTTGTAAGTGAGAGGGAGAAGTGAAAGAATGAGGAGAGGGGGCAGTGTGTGGGTTAGAGACCTTTTGGGTTCAATGGGTTGAGCTAAAAGGGATGTTTTGGGTAGAGGTTGGTGGTTTTGGGGAGAGATAGTATGTGGGTTAGGGACTGTATGTGTGGGTTACGGGTAGTTCAGGGTTTCGATGTATGTGTGGGTTAGGGGGGGTTTGGGGGGCGATAGAAAATTAAAGTGTGAGTGAGGAAAGGGAATGGGGTTTTTGTTATGCTTTAAGAAAATGAATGTGTATCTTTGGGGGAAATGGTGTAGGAGGGAGTGTAAAGACAGTTTTTGAAAATGAAGAGTGGATGTGGGAAGAGAGTGTGAATCCATAATTGATAAATTTGCAATCAGATTGCCCCCCCCCCTCGGTCACTTTGACGACATACTAATTTCAGGTCTTTTATCCTTATCACACATTAGTATATTTCTTAAGCAGTCTACTGATTTTACCTCCCCCCCGCTACTCTTGAGGGGTTTGGGGTGCGGGGTGGTTGGAGCTGATAAGGGGGAAAAAGGTTACCACAGTGGGGTTGTGATTAGTCCGCTGGGCTTGTGAGGTCCGGGGGGGGACCAAATTTTGACCAATTAATGGTCAAAAACCTTGCCTTGGCAGCGTCTGTAGCCACGCCCACGTTGGGTTTTTTGTTCTTGACCCCTCAGCCCTAGCGTCAGGTGTCCCCGGGGGTACAAAACCATTGGGGAGGGGGGTTTTTGACTACGAAAAAGCCCGGGAAAGAGCGGGCAAGGAGGTTGTTGGACAGCCCTGGCGAGAGCTCTGGACCCCCGGTGTAGTAGACCACGCATGGGAATTCGGGGTCACTGGTCGGTAAAATTAAAAGTGAGAAAAACTAGTCCGTGTTACTGAAACTCCCCCTTTCCCCCCTGGTAAAAGCCCTAAGGTCAATTGTTATATTGTGTAAATTTCCCATCAGAGATTTTGTATTCTCCCCCTTTTATGTTATTAAGTAAACATACCCATATTTTCCCCCATTTTTTTGGGTCTTCAATGCATTCCCTACTTTTAAGCACGGGATATACGGGGGACTGTCACCGCGGGGATACCCCCGGGAAGTGGGTAAGGTCTCAAATGGGGCGGGGGTTTGCGTTTATCATAAAAGCGGCTCAGGGCCCTTTACGACTGGTCGGTTTTTGCTAAAAAACCCAAAAATTTTTAATTTCTTTGTGTCCCCTATCATTTGTTTTCCCGTTCACCTGGACCGTAACCTTAAGAAAAAACCCGGGAAAATCCTACTTTTAGGGTTGTCAGGGGGGTGAGCCCAAAATAAAATTTGGGGTACCCAAGACTTTTAAATATGCAATAGACGACCAGTGGAAAGGTGAATTCCTCGTGAACAGAAGGCAGAGGCTAACTAAATGTTAGTGACTCGCACCGGCTCAAGTGAAGGTCTAGCAACATGGTTCCACAGAAGTTTCAGTTTTAAATGTATGGGATAAAAAAATCAAAAAAAAATGAGTTTTCAGTGATAATAATATTCAGGGGTACATTGTCAGGGGACAAACCATCCCCAGGTCCAAGGCTCGGAAACGTATGGTTCCACGGTGCCCCCAAAAGTACCACGAATACTATGGCCACGGGGTATCTAATCATCACCACTGCTGTAGCCGGGAGTATAAATTTTTTCCCAAACCCCGGGATGCTACAAACCCCCATACCCCCCGTATTTTAAAAACCCAGTTAATGTGATATGTTGACCCTTTATTTTTAACTTGTGCTTCATGTGTTATTGCTCAAGTTATGAGAAACCCCTCAATCCCCTATTGTTGTACCTCTCCCCAAGTCCCTGGGGTGCTGCCTATGGGGTCCCCACTTCGCGCCGGGTTTACAGTTACTAGTATCCCTAAACCCCTCAGTAACCATAGTTTTCCCCTGCTGTTCGGGTGTTCACCTGCCCAATGTTTTTCCTGTAAATAAAAACCCAAACACCCACATTTGTAATACAGCTGGGGAACCATTCATATTTCCCCGAATGGGTCTTATCAAAATATCCCGGGGAATCCCACCCAACCCCAACTTCTGACCCCTCCCCCTTTCCCCCAGGTCAATTTTTCCCAAACCCAAGCCATCAACGTCCAACAACCCTATGCTTCAGCAAAAGTTTTTTATCTGGGGATCACTCCAGAATAGTGTTGGAACCTCTATTTGGGACAGTAATTGTTGATGGGCCAATTTAAAAAAATTTGCCGAAATTTCATGTAAAGTTTTTCCCGGGGAAAATCCCTCGAAAGAAATATAAAAAGTAGAAGTTTGGATTAAAAATTTTGAGCCATTTTGCTTAATATATCTGATGAAAAAATGAAAGTTTCACTGGGATTCGGGGCAATTGTAGAAAACACAGACCCCATATTTATCTCCCAAAATTTTTTTAACGAAAGGACTGGATAATTTCAAGGAGGCTTAAGATATGGGGTTTCCAGAGGGCGATCAGTTGAAATACCCACGATACCTGGAAAAATTGCAACTAAAGGAAGGACACACACAAGGGACTTCAGTTTTGGTAGGGTCCGGGGTGGAAGATGTAAAACGGAACTTTAAAATATAATCAGAACACTGGCTTTAAAAAAAGCAGGTTTTTTTGTGAAGGGTTTGCCGTCTGGATGAAAAACTAGGTTGCTATGGTACTAGGTTAAAACCTTCGAAAACTAGTTCAATATCATGTCTCTCGATCCAATAGGGTAAGACAAAAAGGGGAGATAAATTGTTGCCTCAGAGAGAGTAACACCGAGTCCCCATATGTCGACAACCAAATAATAGAAAAGTATTCCCCCGCCCGCGGCCAGGCGGGGTGGGGTAATAAACAGAATGCTGGGGAAACTAATCAATGGGGGGATGGGGGGGTTTGGGCCTATTAGGGCCAACTCCCCCAAATTTTCGTTCCAAACGAAAGAAGAAGTGCGGGTTAAGAAAAAAGGGTTGATAACCTTGTTACCAAAGAGAAAGCCCTAGTTTAAAATAAGATAAATGGGAAAAAATTGGTAGTTTTTCATTGATAGGGGAAGTCAGGTGTAAATAATTACGAGAGTAATGTAAAAACTGGGGGGGTTGTAAAAAAAGCAAAGCTAAAGAGAATTATGCTAAAAAGGAAATGATATTAATTTTCGGGGGAAAAAAAGGACCTGTACTTTAAAACGGGTGAAATTATAAAGTTCCCCTTGTTTAGTTGTCGGAGTAAGGTTTCCGGGGGGAAATACTCTTAGGTAGGAATTTTTCTCAGAAGTTTGATTCCCTTGTCGATGGCAAAGGAAGGGGCCCGTGGCTGATACTGGATGGGGTTTTCCCTTTCCCAATAAAATTCAAAACATCCCTCAAATAGCTTCTATGATGGGATAAAAATTATTCAAAACCCCTCAAATCATTTTTTTAAAGCGCGTTACCAATGTAACTCTGCAGACGAGATTATGCAGTTCATGTTTATAAACCAGGTTTTCCCACCAATACTTTTCAAATTTATTAAAGGGCTCGGGGGAAGGAGGTCGACCAGGAAATTTTTAAAATTAGCGGGAAGCTAAAATCCCCTGGTGCCTCATCATCTAGCCCATTTCTGAAAAAAAGACATATCTTAATACAGTGATAAATCTGAAAAAGTAAAGCTTAAAAGATTCAAAAAGGGTAAAAGGGTTAACATCCTAAATTTACCCCAAAGATTTAAATTTTTTTGAACCGACCCGTTGGGCACCGGGCCGAGGTCAACAAGTGGACCCTTTTAATACCAACCCCAGAAAGGGTGGGACCCTCCGCTCCCCCAAAGAAAGAAAAAAAGGGGAAAAGACTTTTAATTGTAAATCTAAATCATTTAAAAGTTCTGGAAGGAAATAATAAAGAATGCTTTAAGGAATTTCCAAAATTTTTTTTCAAGGATGAAGGGAGATATAGCTTGCTGCCCCAGATTGAGCATACTATACCTACAGGTGACTTTTACCGCCCAAAACCCCGTCAAGGGAGCCCCCAAAAGGGGCTAAAAGTAATAAGGGGGGAAGTAAACCAGCCCCAAACGAGTAATTAAAACCGATTTTCTCACCGGGGCCTCCCTGTGTTTTGGAAAAAAACCAGATAATTTACGGTTCTGTGTGGTTTGGAAAGTGAATGAATTAACAATAGCTGAAGTTCCCCCTTCCCCTAATCCGGAAATTCTTGTTTTCATTTGGGAAAGTAAGTATTTTTCGATTTTGGACCAAGTCAGCTTTTACCACCCGTTTCAAAGAAGAAGAGAGAAGACAGATTTCGAGGGGGTAAATTTAAATCCCAAATTTTAAAAAAATCCCCTAGGTTTAAAAAACCGCGCCTTACTTCCAAAGGCTAAAACTTCATCCTCACCCCTGTGTTGGGTGACACTCACTGGCATATTTTTGATGAGTGGTAGTCTACCCCCGGTCTTTTCCAGAACATGAGAAACCCTTTGTGGAGACCAAAACTACTGGATAAAGCAGGTTTAATTTGACGCAAAGAAATGTATAATAGCAACCCACTACTTTAAATTTCTAGGTTTTCAGGTAACCCCTAAAGGGATTCCCCCTACCCGTAAGTGTAAGGCAATATTGAAATGCCAACCCCTGAACAGCAAGGGAAGTCAGGGGGTTTTCCTAGGTGCAGCAGGAACTTTAGAAACATTAAAAAGGTTTTTGCAGAGCTAGGCACCACTGACAGACTAACAAAAAAAGCAAATTTGTAGGAAAGAAAACAGATTTGGCTCACGAAAAATTAAAGGCTGATTTACAAGTACCCGGGTTTATTAGTGGTTCCTGTTTTTCCGAGAGTTTGAGATACATAAGACCTTCAGCGTTGCAATGGGGTTGCCTAATGCAAAGAGACAAGGAAAATAACCCACACCCGTACGTTTTTAGCAGAAAGATTAAAGGCCCGGAAAGTATATGCCATCACTGATAAAGAACCCTTGGCAGTGGTAAAAGTGGAATACTTGCCCCGATGTTTTTCAGCGCCATTTTAAATAAAACAGATCACGGCATTGGTGCACATATTTAAAAAAAAAACTCGCTGCCCCTAGATGTCTAGATGGGGTTCGAACGTCAGCACACTGTACCAATTCTTATAAGCCCAGCCCACCCATTACCAGACGTAATTTAGTAGGAAGTAGCAAATAAAGAAAAATTTTTAAAATTAGAATGTAACAATGAAAAAGTAAGAAACCAAAATGGAAGAGAAAGGTGGAAGGAGATAATTGAGTATTTGGAGGGGGAAGAAGCCCCGTGCCAAAGCCAAGCCGCCCTATTGATGAATTCGGGAAAACGGTGTGCTACATAGGATTACGGACTGAAGATCGTTTTTAAGCAGGTAGTAAAACCCAAAGTCCTCAGGGAAAGGCCGCTCGAAGCTTGCACACTCATCCAGATGGCTGGCCATCAGGTGTTTTTTTTGGACTTTTAAAGGGGGAAAGAAAGTTTTTACTTTCCCCGGGGGCCCCCCGAATTTTTGTAACCCAATATGTAAAAGTTTTGGAAAATTTCCAAAGGGGAAAGGTAACCCTCAGGTTAATGGGAATTGCAAGCTTTTCCCCAGATTAAAGGAGCCGTTGGACCGGGTTTGGGGCAGATTTATTGACTTACAAATATTTTTTCAGGGAATAGGTATGTTTTTGGGCTGGGGGACCATCTGCACGGGATACAACACTTGTACCCATCCCAAAGAAAGACCCAAACGTTCGAGCCCCTTGATTGATTTTAACAATATTTTGGACCTCCTAGAGAATTAGTAAAAAGATCAGGTTCAGAGTTTAAAAACAAGGGATTTTCAGAGGTTTTTAACACCTTAGAAAAAAAGACAGCATTCACGACAGCTTTCATCCACAGCGAATGGGATGGTGGGGAAACGAACCAAGTATCAAAAAAACCTGGCCTTCTCTCAGAGAAAGAACCATTACAATGGGGGAAAAAATAAACCCAAAGTTCAATTTGCTTTAAAAACCGCATTCACAAAAAATAGGGGCAAACCCCTTATTCCATTTACAGGGCGACTTCATTTTGCAGCAGGGGTTTGGGGAACCAAGCAGTTGTCAGATACGGGGAGGGCTATCCCTTTAAAGCCTAAAAAAAAATGGAAATGTTGGCGAACTGCCGCCCAGGATCTGGGAGGCGCAGGAAAAAAAATTTCCACCATGACAGGCAAGGAAGCCCCAAACTTAAGGGAAAGGGAAAACCCATAAAAGGGATATAAAGATAAATAACCCCTCAAAAGAGTGGCCCCCCGGGCCAAGGTGGGAAAAGGGCCCTTTCCGCATTTAGAGAAAATGGGGCCCCGTAAAGTAAGGTTAAAGGGTTTTTGAGGACCAGAGTGAGAGGATTTCATTTAATAAACTAAACCATTTTGGCTGAGGAGGAAATAGTAATGCCTAATATTTTAAAGTGGTGGGTGAAAGGACTGTAAATACGAGGTTTGAGGAAGATAGGTTTCATCAGCTGGGAGAGGAAAATGTTGGTATGAATAAAGGGCGAAGTTTGCGAAATTTGTAAGGGAATTATGCGGAGGGAGGGAGTGTTTTGAGTAAAAGGGCCCTGAGGGGAAGGGGCGACCACCCGCCTCGCCCCCCAGGGCGGGCCCAATTTCCTAGAGACCTGCCCACCAACAATTAAACCCCCGCCCCCTGTAAACAATACTGCCTCTACTATTTTCACAGGGGATGTGGAATGTTGCCCGGGCGCCAAGGGACCCAGGAACTATTTGGCCTGGGGTGATGGAGCGCAAAAGTGCCAAAAGTCAGTTTGGGCCAGCAAAAGGGCTATTTTTAACGGGACTTGAGGAAAAACGGTAGCCCCTCTCTGTGCCACCACCCTCAAGAGGTGGAAAATGACGGGGAGGGGACGGTGAAAAAAAGGGGGGCCTTTGGGGCCGAGGATATTTCTGGGGGAAGATAAGTGCTTGTGAGTCGTGAAATCCCAGATGCTGGCTTTCAAAAGAGAGGGACCCCCATGAGCTTCCTAAACCCAAAGAAGTCACACAATAACATGGCCCCAATTTAGGAAGTGCAGGGGCGGCCAAAAACTTGGTAACCCCTCTTCTATAGAAGCATAGAAATCGGAGGGAATGACAAAATACGCAATGGCCCTAGTCCCCTCCCTCGACCCCCCTTTTAAAATTTTGCCCCCCGGATTTGGAAGAGCTTCCCCGGTCAATAGCATGGCCCCAAGTCAAGCCAACCGGTATTCACTCTAGCCAGTGAAGCTGGAAATGAAATTAAATGGTTTTTACGGATCCTACTGCTAGGGGAGCCCATGTTTTGTAGCTGTTGGGACAAATAATGTGTTGTATATTATGTGAGCTAGCCCTTCCGGGGGGGGGTCACAGTAGAGATAGGGTATTTTCTTTTCAGGGGGAGATTTTTAAACAAACCCTCCCGCCGTCAAAAAGGGTCCTTTATGGAGGGATGGAGGTTTTCTTTTAGTTCCCGAAAAGGGATAAGATTGGGCCGGTTGCGATTCCTGCCCTTGTCATGAATGGTCACGGTACGGTGCAAGGAAAAAGCAATTGTGGTGTGTAATGGTTCTTGCAATACTTTTAAAGGGAAAAATAACCCCCTGGAGGTTTTTACCCAGGAAAAAAGCGAGGGTTTTGGTCCCCTGGGTTTAAATTTCGAGGGGGCACAGGGTAGTTTATTTCTGAATACAGGAAGGGACTGGAGCCCGATTTGTTTTAAAGGGGACATGACGGATAAGGAAATTTTTGCACCAAGTCTTGTTTTTCGTTTCCCGTGCTAGAATTTATTAAACCCATGATCTGTGGAATTATATTATTTGCTATTGTATTGAATGATTTAAGGGGTTAGGATTAAAATAGTCAATAACAGGGGCAAATTGTCCCGTTCTCAGATATTTTAAACTGGGGGGGAAAGGGGATTTGGAGTCCGCTGGGTTGTGAGGTCTCGGGGGGGACCCCCAATTTTACCAATTTTATGTCAAAACCTTGCCTTTGGGAGGCGCCCGTAGCCCCGCCCACTTTGAGGTTTTTGTTTTTGACGCCTCAAACCCAGGCGTCAGGGCGTACACTGGTACATACACCTTGGGGAGGGGGGTATTTGCACATAAAGCCCCGGAAAGAGCGGGGGAAAGGGGGTTTTGGGGAAGGGCCGCAGCGAGAGCTTGGGCGCCGCTGTTAGTAGACCCCCCATTGGGGAAACTGGGTCCAGCGGGCGGTGAAATTTAAAAGTGAGTCTATCCCTGTTACGGGTAACATCACCCTTTCCCCCCGTAATAAGTCTCATAGGGGCAATTGTTATATTGTGTAATTTTTTATCAGGATGTTGTATTCTAGCCCCCTTTTTTGTTATTAAGTAAACTATAGCCTAGTTCCCCATTTTTTTTGTCCTTTTATATGCTATTCCCCACTTTTTAAGCACTGGGGTATACAGGGGGGCTGCTCACCGCGGGGTCCTCCGGTAGAGGGGTAAGGGCCACAAGGTGGAGAAATTCAGCTGCTTTAAAAGGCAAGTGGGTCACATTCAAAAAAAGGAAAAAGGAAGATTTAAAAGAAAGATGTAAGGGAGAAATCGATTGCTATATTCCCGGATGAGTGTACTTCAGTGGTTGGAGGGTTAAAAGGGACACTGACTCCCCTGTTAATCAAGGTAAAAATATTCTGATTGTGGGGGACTCTTAGGTAAGAAAATTTGGAACAAGCTTTTTGTAAAAAGATAGGAAGGTCAGTAGAGGGGGGTGCCTCCCAGAAGCTGGTGTTGGGGACATGTCGCAGGTTGGATAAATTTTGTCAGGTAATGAGAACAAGCCAAATTTTTTCTTAATATGGGGGAAAGAAATCCGAAAGGGGAGGAGACAGGAGGTGCTGAATAAAACAGGTCAGCCATGATGCAGTCAGGTTAAAAAGGGATCCCAATTATGTAGCTCTTCCTAAAAGGGAGTGGGGAATGAATGGGTGTCTATTAATGGGTATATTCCCCGGGTAGACAGGGCGCAAGAAATTTTCAATCCCTTCATTGGGTTTAAGGGGTAATTCTATGGGAAACATGATAGTAGCAAGGGATGGGGTTATCTCCTGTGGTGGAGTGGTTTTTTTACCAAATTTTGATTGAAAGGGGGCATGGTGCTTGTCAATTTTAATGAAAAATTTTAAAAGATACAGGTGTTTGTGGGAAACAAACAGGCTGCATTTGGATTTAAAACAGTGATATTTTAGGAACCCGGGTTATGTTTAAAAGCATATTATAATAAAGTTGTTAGTAAAGGCAAAGCAATTGCTCCACAAAAAAAGTGAAACAAGTCACTAGCTCCCCCCTTAAGGTTTTTGTACAAAAGTAGAAAATAAAAATAAGAAATGAGCAAATTTTTTGCAAGGCAGGGAATATACATGTTTTGCTTAAGGGGAACCTGGGACAACTTGAAAGAAAGAAAAAAAGCCTTCTGAATGCAACAAAAAAGGTTAAAACTATCACCTGAAAGGGTCAACAGGAAGGGGGTAAAGTGGCGATGTATGTTTCGAGATTAATTTAAATTGATTGTTAACAAGAGTAAGATTAAGAAAACATCTGACGAACTTTTGGCTACGTTTTCGAGGGTTTGTGAAAAAAAAATTTGGGTTTTGATTTAAGGCTCCCAAACCTTGATAGGGGTGCGTAAACGTGGGAAAAGAAATTATAAGGCATCTAATGAGAAAATGTTTTGTAAATGGGGGGGTTTAATTTAGACAATTGATTGAAACAGTATGCAGGAAATCTTGAGTCTAAGGGTTCTTGAAATGGTTCGATTTCTTTTTAAAACATTTGAGACACAATAAATAAGGAAAAAACCTGCTAACTTTGGGTTTTGCCAAAAAAGAAACACTAATTTAAAAATCTTTGGGGTTTAAGATGAACTTGAGGAAAGCAAACACAAATCACTTAGTTTCAATATATCATGGAATTACCCAGAAACTGCAAACAAGTCTCTGTTCCAGAATTCCGTTTGGGGACTTCATGGGTGAAAATTACGTGGTTGGCTAAATTGGGGGAAACCCGACTATGGTCAGGTATGGTGTTGGTTGCCCCAAAATGAGTTTTTTTAGAGCATAGTTTTCGTGCCCCGACAAAATTTTTCCAAAAGAGAAATTAAATTAATAAAAATGATCCCAAAAGGATGAAAAGAGATTAAAACACTCATTGGCAAAAGTAAGTCATACATAGGCATATCAAAAGAGGGGATAGGCTCTTAAGAAATCAATATATTCAGTTAGAGAGAGAAATAAATAAAAGGAATAAGAAAAGCAAAAGGGATTATGAGGCTAAATCACAAGGGATTCAAAGACTAACCCAAAAGTATTCTTTCAGGTATACAGAAGTAAGTTAGGGACAAGATAGGCCCACTTAGAAATAACTCAGGTCAGATCACTGACAGCAATAAAGAAATGTGTGAACTTTTCAACACTTACTTCCTCTCAGTTTTTATTCAGGAAGATGCTAGCAAAATCCAGAAATAATAAATGTAGAATATGACGTTAATAAACTATGCACGATTAGGGTAACTAGTGACATGGTCCTCAGTCAAATAGAGAAATTAAAGCCTAACAAATCCCAGGCCTTGATGAACTGTTTGCAAGGGTTTTAAATGAATGTAAAGAGGAACTTAGCATACCTTTGGCAAATCTTTTCAATACATGACTACAAACTGGCATAGTACCAGATAAGTGAAAAATGGCAAATGTAATACCCATTTACAAGGCAGGTGACAGGTCCTTAGCTTCGAACTATAGACCAATAAGCCTTACCTCCATAGTGGGAACATTTATGGAATCAATAACTGCCGAGGCAATTCGTAGCCATCTTGAAAGGAATAAATTGATTAATGAATCTCAGCACGGTTTTATGAAGGGGCGTTCCTGTCTTACGAATTTACTAACATTTTCACTAAGGTACTTGAGGTGGTAGATCATGGTACTGAATATGATATTGTGTATATGGACTTCAGTAAGGCTTTCGACAGAGTTCCATATCAGAGGTTACTGAGGAAAATTAAGGCACACGGAGTAGAATTTGTTTTTCCTGGGTAGAGGCATGATTAACAAATAGGCAGCAAAGAGTTTGCATAAATGGGGGAGAAATCAGAATTGGGGCACGTCACAAGCGGTGTTCCACGAGGGTCAGTGTTGGGCCCCTTGTTGTTCACAATTTACATAAATGACATAGATGAGGAATTAAGTAGCCACATAAGTAAATTTGCTGATGACGCCAAAATAGGCCATCCAATTCACTCTAATGAGGACATTAGAGCACTCCATATTGATTTGAACAGACTG
This sequence comes from Cherax quadricarinatus, assembly GCF_026875155.1. Classification (NCBI taxonomy): domain Eukaryota; kingdom Metazoa; phylum Arthropoda; class Malacostraca; order Decapoda; family Parastacidae; genus Cherax; species Cherax quadricarinatus. The sequence continues at coordinate 33,814 of NW_026487823.1, read as the reverse complement.
ATGCAGTCGTCGGAGAAGTGACAGATGCAGTTTAATAAAGACAAATGCAGAGTTCTAAATGTTGGACAGGAAAATAATCATCCCACATATAAACTAAATAAAGTAGGTCTTAATTTTACTGATTGCAAAAAGGATTTAGGAGTTCTGGTTAGCAGTAATCTGAAACCAAGACAACAGTGCATAAGTGTCTGCAATGAAGCTAACACAATCCTAGGCTTCATATCAAGAAGTATAAATAATAGAAGTCCTCAGGTTGTTCTTCAACACAATATATCTTCGGTTAGGCCTCATTTAGATTATTCTGCACAGTTCTGGTCACCTTATTATATAATGGATATAAATGTACAAAGGAGGATGACAAAGTTGATCCCAAGTATCAGAAATCTTCCCTATGAGGATAGACTGAGGCCCTGAATCTGCAGTCTCTAGGAAGGGGTAGAATTAGGGGGGATATGATCGATGTGTAAAAATGGAAAACGGGAGTGAATAAATCGGATGTAAATGTGGCAAAAAAATTTTTAAAACATAGCCCAGGACTCGCAGAAAGGGTTTTTTAAATTGGGAAAAAAATTTCTGATTCGGGAAAGGAAAGGAAAGCCTGGTTTGGCGTAGAGTTTTGGTTTGAGTGGAATAAACTCCTGAGTACCATCATAGAAGCAAAACGTTGTTTTATTTTAAAAATTGGTTGGATAAAACATGAGGGGGTGGGGGTTTGGGGTGTGAGTTGGACCTTATTTGCTTGACCCATAGGTCGTTGCCGTGATTGACCCGGGATAGGAAAAGGGCCCACTGCTTAAGCCGGGGGGGAGAATTGGACCGGGCCTTGCAAGGCCAGTAGGCCTGTTGCAGTTTTCCTTTTTCTTTTTTTTTTTTAAATGTTCTTTTATTATAAACATTGTTTCTACTCCACACAGGACCGTAGGGGCCTAATTTCTAACAGGGGTTAGCACTTTCAGGTGAAACGTTCATTTAGCACGTTCGGAGCCCTTACAGTATTTTACCATGACCCAAGGGACACAAAAAAAGGGTATGGGCCCCCCAAGGGGGGGGCCCAGATGACGTTTCCCTATCCCCTTGGGCCCCAAAGCTCGTTTTGAAAGTTATTTCATTGAATTCTCCCCAAAATGCGGGGGGACAACAAAAGATTGGAAATCCCTTAAAAATTTCCCGCAAACAGGCGAAATTTCTTTACAAACATGCCTCAACGTCCACACCCGGACTCAAACCAAACCTAACTCTGTCCCAAGGCCCCGTGGAAAAGTTTGTAAAGTACTGGGACTGGGGAAAAGAGTTAGCAGGTTCGAGCCCTGTGTGGCCCTAGAGACTTTGTTTGTAAGAAATTATCCCCTGTTTCCCAAATTGTTAAGCGGGCATATATATAAAGATAAATGGTTCAGAAAACCCGAATGATGATATTTTAAAGAAATGTGAAACCCTTTTGGGTACTTTTTTTGGGAAACTTTTCCCCACACAGGGGTTTTCTCAGTCCATAAAAAGGGGAGAATTTTGAAGAAAAAGAGGGGGGGGGAATGAGGAAAACAGCCCCTCAACCGGGGAGTCGATGGGGTCAGTCCATAAAATCTTAAAATAGAAAGGGGATACGTGCAAAAAGGGAGCTTAAAAAACTTTGGGCAGGAAAAGGTTAAGCAGTCATAGGGGGTGTAAAATTTTGGGTTAAATGGGAATTTAGGTCGTGCCCAAGAATTGGGGAAAACACGAAAAAATTTTGGGGAAAACCACCTATAAACTGCTGAAACCTCTCCTCCCAAAGGGGGGGGGGGTTCCCATAATTTCCTCTGAAATTTTGGCCGTTTTCCCTATTCAAGATTGATGGACGGGCCCCCAAATGGGACTAAAGGTTTTGGGGGGACTGATTCCCTCTTTCCTCATTTCTTAAAGATTCCCCCTTTTGGGTATGGACTGATGAAGCCACGTGTGGCAAAATTTTTCCCTCAAAAAGATCCCCAAGGTTGCACATGTGTTTTAATATAATAAAAAATATATATAAAAATAAAAATATATTTTTATATAAAATTTTTTTATATTTAAAAATATAATATAAATATCATACCAAATGGGTTTAAACCTTGAAAAGGGGGGCCCTTATTTTTGCGACCCCACATTTTGCTGAATAGGGCAAAAAAAAATTTTGTGTTTTCCAAAATTTCCAAAAATCATTTTGAACCAAATAAAAAAAAAAATATATTTCATTGCTTTCCCCGTATTAATAAATTTTTTGTAAATTTTTTTAACAAAACTATATCACTTGATTGGGAAAAAATTTAAAATTTAATCATCTTTTTAAAAAGGTTAAATTTTAAAAAAAGGCTTTTTTGGTAAAAAAAATTTTTTTTTTAAATTTAAAACAAAATGGAAAAAAAATATCTTTAAATCCTTCAGGGGGCGGGGACCGAACGCTTGGTTTTTGCTTATGTCTCCTACAACCCCCGTTCATTTTGGGTTCCTGTTCTCCTTTTTTTGACCCAAACAAAGCCTTCCCTGATCACTCCATCTAAGGGTGGGGTCTGCTCGCCCTTTCCCCTTGGTTCGAGACAGAAAAATGTAAAAACTTCTAACTTGGCATCGGGCCTTTTGGGGAAATTTTTCATTGAGTGTTCTTTTATACTCTTTGGGTTTTTCCCTTTTCAAATTTCTGGGAAGTTTTGAAAATTTTTGGGTTTTAGTGTGTAAAAAGAAAAGTTTAGACATTTTAAATTTTATATTATAAAGATGTGTGAAAATAATTTCGGTGCACCATGCAAATGAAAAAAAAGGGAAAAATTAAAAAGCTGAGCAAAGTCGGATTTGGGCCCGTTTAAACGCTAATTTTTTAAATTTTTTATATAAATATTTTATAAAATTTTGTTAAGGGATATATGGGAAATTTTGTATGGTTTGAGTGTGGGACAGAACATTTTTATTTTTAAAAAGGGTTGACAATCCTGGGGGAGCAAAAAGTTTTCCCCCAATTAAAAAAGTCACATTTTGTTTCACTTTTTGTCCTTTTACTTTACGTTTTTATTGGGCCTTCCTTTTCAAAGGGGAATTGTTTTTTGGTTAAATCATCCCCAAAAAAAGTAAAAAAATTTTTTTTGTTTTAAAAGGAAGGTGAAATCATCTTCCCGAACCAGGGTGACCCGGGGAATTTCTGACAGTGGTGATGAATATTGCCCCCCAGATGGGAGATTTTTTCAATTTATTATGGAGGGAAAACAGACCTTTAAAAAAGCCAAAAAGCTAGGGGGACGGCCAGTGTTAGGCAAGTCCTTATAAAGCAAAGTGTTACAGTAAAAACAAAAACATGCCCATCCTCATTCCCCCTGTGCCCCTTGCAAAATTTAAAACTATTTCATCAAGGGAAAGGGGAAAAAATTGCATTTTAAAATTTCATTGTACAAAATTTGGGGGAAGTAGAATGATTCTTTCCCCAGGAAAATCAGGAAAAAGGGGTTTTAAAAAATTTTTTCAATTTTTCAAAAGTTCCCGGGTTGGGTATTTTTGGGTTTGTTTTTTTATTTTTTTAATGCTTAACCCAAAAAGTTTTAAAACAAGTTTTTTTTTTTGTTTTTGATTTTTGTCTATTTTTTAAAAAAAATTTAAAAAAAAAGTTATTGTTTTTTTTAAAATTTGCAACTTTTCAAAATAATTTTTTTTAAATTGCTCTCCCCCTATGGGCAAAGGGGGGAGTTTGTCGGACTTCGCACATCAGCATTGCTCGACAAGTAACTTTTATAACTCCATTTACATGGGCTCATTAACCTTACATTGAGCTACTCTATCCACTCATAGGAAATCAATTTCGAAATTGCATTTTGGCCAGGCTTGTCCTCTGAAGGGTTTAATTAAACATATAAGATTGGCCACTTGTACCTATTCGGCTTGACATATATATTATTTATCCAACACACCACACACACACACACAACACACACACACACACACACACACACACACACACACACACACACACACACAGTAGGGACACCACGTGTGCGAGTCACAACATTTAGTGCTCCGTAAATATAAGTATTTTTGAGGGCTACACAAGGGTTCTGCAGTGATCTTTAAGTGTGTCAGGGTAATGAACAACCCTTGATGCGATTTATAAGTTTCCCTGAGCCACATAAGTGTGGGGAGAGTCACAATTCCATAAGTGAACTAGAAAGCAATACCTGGTGGGCGTAAATCAGAGTGGGAGGCCTAGCGTGTCAGGTGACGTTTCCAAATGTGTCCTCAAGAAGTGTAATGAAATGAAATGTGTGACCAGTGAAAGAAATAGTGTATATGTTATACTATATATCGACAAGAAATGGAAGTGGGTATACACCAGGAGTTGGAGAATCTACAGACTGCATCGCAAGTATCTCACCTATGCATGGACTGCGGGGAGTCACGTGTGAGTTCCACTTTACCACCAAGCTCTTTGTGAATGATCCAACTCTCTAAGTATGATAAAGAATTAGATAACACGTACTCAGTAACAAATAGCAATTAGTAATTTTCAGTAGAACAGGGCGAGCAGACAGGTGTCTATTAGACTAGGAAGAAGTGTAAGCAGAGGACATAACCTAGTAGCTGGGCATGGGTCAGGTCAGATAGACGTGCACTGTAGACCACGTATCACTTGCAAACTCTACACAAACACTCATACCCCATAACACACAATCCCACTTTCTACTTATCATACACTTGATAAATATACCCTCACATAGTTACACACACACACACACACCCCACACACACACACACACACACACACACACACACACACACACAGTGAAGAGGTGGGGCCAGGAGTTATGAATCGACCCCTGCAACCACAAATAGGTGAGTACAAATACACACACATACACACACACACGCACAGACTCGCACACTCTTTCCCCTGCACCCTCCCCCCACTTCTCTCCCACCCCTTCCCTGATCCACCATCTCTCACCCTCCTCCTTCTCCCCCCTCCTCTCCTTCTTTCTCCCTCCTCTCTCCTATTCTCTCTTTCCTTTGCTTCTCTCTCCTCCATTCTCTCCTCATATTCCCCTCTCTTTCCCCCTCCCCACCTTTCTCTCATTTCCCAGTCTCCAGTTTCTCCTCTCCCCCCTCCGCCTCCCCACACAACCTAGGCAATCACACCACAAAACAACCACACAGAAATACATAGTTTTTCATTCTGTGGCATCTAAAATAAATGGGTTACAGAAAGTAGGCCAGAAAACAAGGGAGCTGGAGGATGAGTCTGCAAAGTAGATTGGGCAGCAGAGCTCATGCTAAGCTCACCATGAGCTTAGCATGAAAATGGAGAAGAGGATAGCTGCAGAGAGCAGGAAATGGGAGATACAAGTCACAGCAGCAGAGGCTAATATACAGAGATTAGAAGAGGAACTAAAAAATTCTGAAACAGCCTAAAGAACTAAAAGCAATGTGGACATGGCATCAGGAAACTGCTGCCTCAGTCACAAATAATGGAACTGTAGGGAACGAAGGAGTGAAATTGTATGCAGAGGCCCTATCAGATCATCATGGAGCCCAAGAAAAAAAGAGGATCACATCAGGAACAATCCAGGGGAGTGTAGAAAATGAAGAGCTAAGCTATACATAGACACACTAACAGACCACAGCAGTGCACAGCGAAAGCTGAGAAGGGCAAACGACAGACAAATGGGACCAAGACAACAGACAGTGAAGAAATTGAAGTAAGGAAAGCTGCAATGGAAGGCAACTAAATCAAATCAGGGGATGCATAGGGATATGCAGGGAGAATGAAAGGGAGAGATCAGTCTTTGTTTATGGGCTCCAGGAATTTGAAGGGGAAACTTATGAAGCAAGAAAACAAGGCGAGAAGAAAGTGACTGAAAGCATCATGAAAGCAATAGGAGAAGATGACATGACCCAGCTGGCAAATTTTCTGAGAATAGTGGGGGTTTGCAAAAGGAGGAATCCGGCCAGTCAAAGTGGTTTTCAAGGCAGAATTTGCTCGAAACAGGATCCTGCAGGAGAAAGGAAGACTAAGGGACATGTCAGTGTACCGGAGGGTGTATCTCGACAAGTCAGAAGTCAGAAACTGAAAGAGAGGATACAAAGACTGAAGGAGGAAAGGGAGGTGAAGATGGAGATAGACAGGAGAACCCAGACTCAGGAGGAAGCTCAAATACAATCTCCCTCACAGTCACCTACAGAAGCTCTCCAACAAGGACAACCCCAATGCAACCAAACATTCTAACCCTAAACACACATGCCATACCCAATACCCCCACCCACCTCATTAAAAACTCCACCTTCACAGCAACCACCCATAGTTCCTCATCAGGTCTCCAGCTTTCCCAACCCCACTGTACCCCCAGACCACAGTTTTAAAGAAAGAAGTCGAAGGTTTGATATACAAATGCAGATGGAATAACAAATAAATGTGAGGAGTGGCATGAAAAAATCAAGTAAACATCCCCAGACATAACAGCACTCACAGAAACGAAGCTCACCAGGAAAAACTGATGAAATTTTTTAGCCGGGGATATAAAAATTCCGGGGAAAGATAGAGGTACCAGAGGGGGAGGAGTTGTTTCCCTCAAAAAAAACTAAAGGGGGATTTGGGGAAAAAATGGATGGAATGGGGGGGAAATGGATAAAACCAAAAATGAAAGCAGGCCAAGAGAAAATATATGAAGCAACAGAGCAATGGTGAACACTAGCTGAGGTGGCTAGAAAAGCCACTGTGGAAAAGAAAAGTTACAAAGTTAGGGGTTTGATTTCAATCACAGGAGTTGGGGACGGGGAAAAAACCGGGAAAGCCCCGGGGGGTTTCCCGAACCCGGGAGACCCCAAGATGTGATGTGTTAGGGAAAAACCTATGCATCAACATGTAAAAGAAATTATTTAGAGAGGGGGAGGATGTTCCCAGAAAGACGGGCCCAAAGTTTTCCTTTTGGGAAACCCGTTTCTCGACTGCGGGGGAGGGGAGGACGCTTCTACTGGTTTCTTGCACGCCCCCTGGTGGGAAACCCAATAGTATTAGGCCAAGATGGCGGGACCGACTGTTCCCGGCGCTTTAAAATACTGTCGCATTCAGCTGGTTAGGGGAAACTTAAGCAACACACGATGAAGTTCCCCCTCCCAAGCATTATCGGGGGATGTTATGGCACCCCCAACAAAGGGGCTTTTTTGGTGTGGCACTGAAGGGAAATGTCAAGGGTCTTCGTGAAGTTATGAGGGTAAACTTTTTTACTCTACCATCGTGAGAATTTCAAGAACGACGGATGGTTCAATTCGGCGTGGAAGTTGTTTGCATGTTTTTTTTCTAAGTTTTTTATTTGGGGGTGAAGGAAAGGGAATTTTCCCTTTTGAGGCAACAGCATACGCACCCAAAGGGGGGGTGTTCAGGGGGTTAGGAATTTACACTCGACGACCCGGGGAAATGGGGGGAGGGAACGGCCCTTATGAGGGGTGGGGAAAGGGAAATCATGCCCATTTGAAAATAAACCCTGAGGGCCCGATACCCCCATTTGTTACATTGGAACCCATAGAACACAGGTTTTTTCACTATGCGGGGCAGGGGAAGACGTCCCGTTTATGTGATCTTATGCGCACTTGGGGCCCAAAAACCCCCGGGGGACAGGGGCCCTGGACGTCGGGGAAAACCGTGCTTGGTTTACGCCATTAGAACCCCGGGAAAGTTATGGGTTTGGAAGGGGAAAAGGGGGTTACAGGCCAAATGGGGGGAGGAGGGGTCGCAGGGAGAGGGGGTTTTTGGGGAGACGTGTGTTACACTCCCAGGGGGAAAAAGGGAGGGGGGGGAAAATTCGCCTTTCAGAAGGCCGTTAGATAATGCAGAGTCGCTAAGGACGGGATTTTGGAGGTGTGTGAAGGTTTTTTTGGAAGAGTGGGTTTGCTTGGTGGGGGAAAGTAAAGTGAGGTCAGGTGTTAAACAGGTGATGGATGAACAGAAGCGGGGGTAAGGAAGATTTGAGTGAGGTTGGGAAAGGGAAGAGCAATTTGGGGGTTTGGAGGTCCCCCAGAAATTTTGGTTAAAGAGAAATGTATGTGGGAGGGTAGCCCCCGCAAGAAAATCAGGGGGGGCTTCAGCCCAGGGAGGGAAGGCCCTCACACCGCGCAGAGGCCTGGGAAAGTGTGGGCACCCTGTGGTTGCAAAGGAAAGGTTCAGGGAGGAGGGGGGGGCAAGGGAAGCTAGGGGGGAAAGGGGCCCCGGGAGGGGTTGGAGGGCGGGCCCGAGGGTTTGTAGGGGAAAAAACGGGGCCCCTTGAAAGGAGGCCCAAGTAAGCCTCAGGGGCACGGGGGGTAAGCCCCCTTTTTTTTGAAAAATTAGGGGTTAATTTTCAAGGGAAAAAGGGTCTTAAAAAGAGGTCAAGGGGGGTATGGTTAGAGGGGGTTTTTTGGGAGATTTAGCTTTGTGTCTGTTTTTTGCGGGGGAAAAACCATAGGTTAGGATGTGAAGCTGTTTTTTAAAGGGTTAAAGGTTTTTTAATGTGATGCTTTGAGGTTGAAAGGGGGTTTTGGCTGTGGGGGTTTAAAGGAGACCAGCCCTTTTGGCTTTACCCGGGGTTTGGGAGGGGGGGGGGGTTTGGGAGGGTTTGGGGGTTTGGAGGGGTTTTTTTTGGGGGGGGCCCGGAGGGTTAGTTTTGTAGGTGTGTACATCCCAGAAACTAGTAACACTAGATTTAAAGGTGGTTTTTGTACGCGAGGTTCTGGTATACCCACTTGGGGAGGTTTCCTGTTTTTTACGGTGTTGGGTTTGGGGATTTTTTTTTGTGTCATTAGGGGGGTTTGGAGGTGGTTCCGAGGGGGGGGGTTGTTTTTTGGGGGGGTTCTGGGGGGAATTTTTTGCGAGATGGGGGGCCCCAGTAGATGTGGTGGGAAGTAGGGGATATGGGGGAGCAAATTTTTTATTCGTGGGGTTATGGGCAGGTTAGATAGGATTTATGTTAGGCAGGGCTTAGGTGTGGAGAGGGTGGGGACTATCGATGTGGGTTTTTCTGTCATCGTGCTGTTATAGAGATTTGAGGGTAGATGGCATAGGGGAGGGTTTTTTGCAGGATTTTGGGAAAAATTAAATGTGAGGCAAATTAGGGAAAGGAAAACCCCTAGGGGGGTTTAAAAGATTGGGGGAAAATTTCCTTGTGGGAGCCTGGGAAATTATGGAAAGGGAAATTTGGGATTGGGGGGAAAGGGGCCAAAAAGTTGAAATGGGGAAAAAATTTTTTTTAAAAGTACGGGGTAAGGAGAGGGCCCTAGGTGGAGCTAGGGCCCTTTCCCAAAATTATCTTGGGGGTTTCATTTTAAATGCTTTTTATGCAGGGGGAACGTGTGGGGCGGGGGTGGGGGAAGGGGAACGTTTGGGCGAAATGGGTTTGGGGGAAAAATTCACAAGGGAAAAATTTTAAAAGGCAATTCGAGTTAGGGCGGGTTGGGAGGATTTTTTAAAGGGGGGGGAAAATGGCCCCATCGGGTTTTGTATTAAGGAGGTTTAAGGACGGCAGGGAAGACCCCTTTGGGCAAAATTGAGGTGGGTTAAAAGGGGGGGGTGGGTTTTTGAGGAGGGTAAAGGGTTTCCCACCAGGGGAAAAATATTAGTTTGTATAAAGAATTTTTGGTTTGGGGAGAAGTGGAGGAGGGAGGGCCCAGGGGAGTGGGTGGGGCGGTTTGGGGTGAAGGGTTTAATAGAGTTTTAAAGGTGAGCGGGGACAGAAAACGAATCGAGGGTAGTATTACTGTAGGGGGGGGTGGGGGGAGGCATTTTTTTGGGGTGTGCCAGGGTTAAAAAACCCCGGCCAAAAGACGGGCTACCAAACGATTTTTATAGGTATCATTGGGGGAAATGTTCGGCATTGTTTGGGGGGGGTTTTTTAAATTTTATGTTAAAAAGTGGGAGGATGGGGAAAACACAAAAGAAGGGTGTTCCGGTTTTTTGTGCCCAAAACGAAGGGAAAGCCGAGTTTTTTAAAGATTATTTGTGCGATTACGTTAATGTGGTGGATTACAAGATTTTTTTCTAAAGGGTTTTTTTCAAAAAGAAAAGAGGAAAGTTTTTGGGTTTATGTTCATTTGGGGGCCGTTTGGGAATTCCCGGGGAAGGGGGAAGGATGGGGATGGACCTGGTTGTGGGTTTTGGGAAATTTTTTAGAGAGAGTTGGGAGGGGGGGGAAAACTAGGTTTAGATTGGGTGAATGTTTTTGATTGCGGGGGCGAGATTTCCCTTTGGGGTTTGCTTAGGGGTTGGGTTTTGGGAGGGGGGTAGTTGGGGTGGGTGAACCCCCTGTTGATGGGGCTAAGGGGAGGGTACAGGCAAAAGGGGGGGTTGGGTGAAAGTGTCCCAATTTGGGGAGAGGTTTGAGGGCAGGGGTGTCCGTTTTCACGCTGCCCCTTTGCGTTTTGTGCCCGAATCCTTTTTATGAGTTTGTTAGGGGGGTTTAAAGAACAAAACAGGAGATGGAAAAAAGGGGGGGCCCAAAGGGGGGGATGTTGGGGAAAAGTGGAGGGTACTACTGTTATGCTAAAAGGGGTAAGGAGGAGTTAAGGAGGGTGGGGGAAGGGGTGGGGGTTTTGATGTTTGGTAGGGGTACCGGAATGGGTTAATACGGTGAAATCAAGGGTTTTAGAGGTCGGTAATTGGAAAAGGGGGGGGGGGTTGGGGATAGGGTTAGGAAAGGCAGTGGTTGACAGAATCAAGGTTGTGGGATTTGGTATTTGGAGAAGTGGAGGCCTTTCAGAAAAAGGGAAATTCGGAGTCTGTCAAGGGTAAGGTTTTTTAAATAGACAGGAGGTTTAAATGCGAGGGACTTTGCTTTTCTCGGGGAGCAAAGTGGTGGGAAATTACTTGTCTTTTAGCAAGGGTTTGGGGGGGGGGGGGAGAGGGTTTTTCCCCTTAAAAGGTACGGATTTTTGGGAAATTTCGAGGAGGGTGCTGAAGTTTGTGTGGGGGATTTGGGGGGGCATGGTTACGTAAGGAGGGGAGTTATGACGGATGTTTCGGGAAGGGGAGGTTTGGGGGGGGTTTACTTTTTGGGCCGGAGTCATGGATTATATATCAAGGGGAGGTTATGAGGGGGAAGGGGGTTTTGAGGGGGTCAACGTAGGGGAAAAGGGTTTGGAGGAGGCACGTTAAAAGGTGGAGTGGGAAGGAATTTTAGGGGGGGTGAAGAATGTTGGGATTTTTATTGAAAAGGGGCAAAAAGGTGGAAATAAAATCAAAAGGAAAAAGGTTGGTGAGGGTTTGTGAAAAAGGGCAAGGAAATTTTGCAAGGGGTGCCCTTGTATCCAACGTATGATTGGGGGGTTATTTGGAAAGATTTTTGTAAGCCTTTTCGGATACCGGCTTTGAGTAAGGAATTAGTATATAGGTTTTATGGGGTTTTTGGCTTCCAAGGGGTGTTACGTAGTATGGGATTTGTGGGAAAAGGGGTTTTTTTAGTTTTGTGGTGATGTTGAAACGGCGTTTCATGTGGTTTTTTTTTTTTTACCTCCCTTTGGGGGGGGTGAGTCATGGTGGGGGGGGTTATCAGGGCTGTTGGGGGGGGGGCGTTTTTTCGCTTTTAAGGGCTTTTCAAAAAGGGGTGGGGGGGGGTGTTAAAGGGGGGTAGGGAAAGGGTATAATGTTTTATCTAGTGGATTATTGGGCCTTTTTATGGGGAATGAGGGGATTAAGGGGTGATTGAGGATTAAAAAAATTGGCGGGCCCGATTCTATAGGACGAAGTGTAGGAATAAGTTGGTTTATGGGGGGTTTTGGGGGGAAAAAATTTCCGGAAAGGGGATAGGAAAACTCACTTGGGTTCCCCTTTGGGGGGGGTCCTGAGGATGGAAAAAGGAGTGGTCTTTCCCTTTTGGGGGGGTGTTTAAAAGGGGGGGGGTTGTTTTTGGGTTTTTCTGGAAATGAGTGTGGGAAGAGGAAGGTAAATGGGGAAAATTTGGTATGGATGGGGAAACCCTGTTTCAAGGAATGTTTGTATAGTGAGAAATAAGGGGTGGTTTCCCGGGTTTCTTTTCTAAGCCTGTGGTTATGTTCAATGGGTTTAAAAAAATTCCTTGAAAGCCAGGATACCGAGCCCCCTTTGGATCTGTTTTAAGTTAAATTTGATTGACCCCGTTGGGGATCAAACAAAAATTTTTTTTAGGGGAAACGTGTCAGTTCTTTTTGGGGCGGGGACATTTCAGCGCCTTAGTTTTTATAACTAATCTGGTTTTATTTAAAATCTCGGGTTCTTTTAAAATTTTTTACTAGCCCCAGTATTGTACCCCTACTATGGACATTTTGGTGTATTAAAATTTTTAATTTTTAGTGTGAACCCAACCCCTATGGCAAAAATTTTGAAAGTTTTTTAATTTAGGGGTTTAAAATTTATTTGATATCATATTTGGGGGGTATATAATTCTATTATTACGTGTATGTGGTTTTTAGGAATGTAAAGTTTCATTTTCGTTTTAGTCTGTGAAAATTTTTTGGGGTTTTTTTTTGTTCAAGCCCCCACCAAATTTTTTTGGTTTTATGAGGTCGGGTATGACCCCTTTTTTTAGGATAATTAATGTATGTTTTTTTTAGGAAAGGGGGGCTGTCCCAAAAAGGGGAGGGGGGGGGTAGAAGTGTTTAGCTTGGGGTCTGCATGGTAATAATGATTTTTATAAAAAGGAGGGTTTATAGGTTTTGTATATTTTTTGTGGGGTTAAAGAAAATGGTTGAAAAAAAGGCCTTGATCTATGGTGTTTTTAAAAAAGTACGGGATTGTTTTAATAGGGTTTTGTAATACCTAGTATGGTTTTTAATTTTTTTTACAAAATTCATATTGTATTTGCTTGTTTATAAAATTTTGTAAATTTTAAGGAAAGTGGAAGGTTTTTGGTTTTTAAATTTTTTTTTCTGGGGGTATGTGTTAGGTATGGTTTTCCCTGTTTAGCCAAGTATTGTGAAAATGGAAATTAAAAAAATTTTGTATTTGTTCTGAATACCCATCGAGTTGTATTTTAATTTTAAATTTAAAATATATGTATTTTGGTGTAGGTTTTATGTGTATATATATATATGTATATATTTTATATATATTTTTTTAGTAAAAAAAATGAGTGGATTTTATGTATTGTCCCTCAATACAAAATACTTTATAAAATTACGTGGATGTGGTTGGTTTATTGCTATTTTGTAATGTTGGTGTTTAATTTCATGTTCGGAGAGGTATGAAGGTCACTGTATGTACTTTTTATTTATTTTCACTGTGGTTTGTTTTGTAAGTAATACAATGTATTATGTATATGCAGTTTTTAAATAAAATATAAAAAAAAAGTATTCCTCTTGAGTAGTTCAGACATCGAAGATATCACGTACGAAAGGCCCCTTGGAGCTAGTGATCATGTGGTTCTGTGCTTTGATTACATAGTTGAGCTACAAGTGGATAGGGGAGCAGGAATAAGATAGGTTAAACGAAACTACAAAAGGGGGACTACACAGGCATGAGGAAGTTTCTACAAGACGTTCAGTGGGAGAGAGAATTGGCAGGAAACCCATAAAAAAAACGATGGACTGTGACAACAAAATGCAAGGAGGCAGAGGAGATGTTTGTTCCCAAGGGAAACAGAAGCAATGGGAAAACCAGAACGAGTCCTTGGTTCACCCAAAGGTGTAGGGAGGCAAAAACTAAGTGCACTAGAGAATGGAAAAAGTACAGAAGACAAATGACCCAGAAAAATAAAGAGATTAGTCGAAGAGCCAGAAACGAATAAGCACAGATAAGAAGGGAAGCTCATCGACAATGCAAAAATGACATAGCATCAAAACTCAAATCTGACCCGAAGCTGTTATGTAGCCACATCAGGAGGAAAACAACAGTCAAGGACCAGGTAATCAGGCTGATGAAGGAAGGTGGAGAGTTCATAAGAAACGACCAAGAGGTATGTGAGGGGCTGAACATGAAATTTAATGTATTTACAGTGGAGACAGGAAGTACTCCAGGAATTCATAATTGGGAGATATGCTAACAACTGAGGAGGAGGTGAAGAAGCTGCTGTGAACTTGATACCTCAAAGGTGTTGGGACTAGACAACATCTCTCCGTGAGTCCTTAGAGAGGGAGCAGATATGATATGTGTGCCACTACAAAAATCTCAGCACATTCGTTGAAACTGGACAACTACCTGAGGTATGGAAGATGACAAATGTAGTCTCAACTTTTAAGAAAGGAGACAGACAAGAGGCATTAAACTACAGGCCTGTGTCACTGACATGTGTAGTACGCAAAGTCATGGAGGAGATCATCAGAAGAGTGGTGGAGACCTAGAAATACACAAGGTTAAAAACGACAAACCATCAAAGTTTTAGGGAAGTAAAAAACCTGTGTCACAAACCTACTGAGTTTTATGAAAAGGTAACATAAGTAAGACAAGAGAGAGGGGTGGATAGACTGCATTTTCTTAGCGGCAAGAAGGTCTTCGACAAGTTCCTCACAAGAGGTTAATGCAAAAGCTAGAGGATCAAGCACACACAACAGAAAGGCACTGCAATGGATCAAAAAATACCTGACAGGAGGCAACAACGAGTCATGGTAAGTGATGAGATGTCAGAGTGGGCGCCTGTGAGGAGTGAGGTTCCTTAGGGGTCAGTCCTAGGACCTGTGCTGATTTTGTTGTAAGTGAATGACATAATGGAACGGATAGACTCAGAAGTGTCCCTGTTTGCAGGTGATGCGAAGCTAATGAGAAGAATTAAATCGGTCGAGGATCAGGCAGGACTACAAAGAAACCTGGACAGACTACAAGCCTGGTCCCTCAACTGGTTCCTTGAATTTAACCCCACCAAATGCAAAGTCATGAAGATCGTGGAAGGGCAAAGAGGACCGCAAACAGAGTATAGTCTAGGTGGCCAAAGACTGCAAACCTCACTCAAGAAAAAAGATCTTGGGGTGGAGTATAATACCGAGCACATTTTCTGAGGCACACATGAATCTGATAACTGCTGCAGCATACGGGCTTCTGGCAAACCTAAGAATAGCGTTACGATACCTCACTAAGGAATCGTTTAAGATTCTGTACACCATATACGTCAGACCCATATTGGAGTATGCAGCAACAGTTTGGAATTCACTCCTGGTCAAGCACGTCAAGAAATTAGAAAAAGTGCAAAGGCTTGCAACAAGACTAGTCCCAGAGCTAAGGGGATTGACCTATGAAGAAAGGTTATGGGAAATCGGCCTGACGACACTGGAGGACAGGAGGGTCTGGGGAGACATGATAACGACATATAGAATACTGCGAGGAATTGACAAGGTGGACAAAGACAGAATGTTTCAGAGATGGGACAGAGAAACAAGGGGTCACAATTGGAAGATGAAGATTCCTATGAGTCAAAGGGATGTTAGGAAGTATTTCTTCAGCCATAGAGTTGCCAGGAAGTGGAACAGCCTAGAAAGCGACATAGTGGAGGCAGGAACCATACATAGTTTTAAGACGAGGTTTGATATAGCTCATGGAGCAAGGACAGAGAGGACCTTGTAGGAAACAGTGAAGAGGCGGGGCCAGGAGCTATGACTCGGCCCCTGCAACAACAAATAGGTGAGTACTTATACTTAAGAATTGGTAAATGGGCAAAATTATTTAGCAGGATTCGACGTTTTGCTACAATCATACCTCAGATATAAATGCCCCAGGTTGAGGGATTCACCTGACCATATGATATAAATTCTCTCTTTTCTTCTATCAGTATATTTTGCTTTCTACATGAAAATTTGCTTTAAATATAATTAAAATATATTATAATTTATTAAAGACTGATCATTCGAGGTTATTGGGGTTAACTGTATCTGTTTGTTAAATGAATTCTTTCTTAGTGATCCAGAGTATCTTGTTGGAGGGAGAGAACCCCCAGCAGATGCGCCCTTAATGCCAAGAGGTGACATGATGTGTAGTCTAAGGTGGAGAGTTCACAGCAATTAAAAGTTAAATTAGCTATGTTGCTCAGGTGCTGTCTCTGGAAGGAGGCAGCAATGACACAAGCTTCAATTATGGTAATAGGCAGGTGCTGAATTCGGGTTTAACTTGCATATTTATAGCTCATTCGGCAGAGTTATTGGTGGATTATCAAGTGTGGGAGGTAATGTTCCAGAGCACCAACTGTTGGTGGAGAATCTATTGGCTTGCTGTATCGATGGTGTTGCCAATAACGTGGTGTCGCTACAGTTTCTCGGCTTAGACAGTGCTGTTTATTGTGATTATGCATATCCGGCGCTACGAAGTAGTGGCGTTTGGTTACTTTGGAACTCATCAGTTATCGAGGGTTCATTGTGAAAAATCATGGCCACAACGGTGATCTTCTTAGAGCGTGAGCAACGAGCATGGCGAATCACAAAAACTATTATTGTTTAAGTCGTTTAACATTCGTCCTGGTAATACTGCCTATAATATATCGTCGGAGATAATGTTTCTATAATCAAGGTACAACAAAGGTCAGGGTTGTCTGCGTGGGAAAAACAAAACATGGTCTTGTTTTCCCAGTGAATTCATGCACTGGAGTTCATGCACTGGAAGTTCATGCACTGGAAGTTCATACACTGGAAGTTCATACACTGGAAGTTCATGCACTGGAAGATCATAGCGACTGGAAGTTTTCACACACTGGAAGTTATACACAGGAAGTTCATGCACTGCGATTCATGCACTGAAGTTCATACACTGGAGTTCATACACTGGAAGTTCATGCACTGGAGTCATGCACTGGAATTCATGCACAGGAAGTTCATACACTGGAATTCATACACTGGAGTCATGCACTGGAAGTTCATGGCACTGGTAGTTCATACAGCAGGAAGTTCATACACTGTTAGTTCATGCACTGGACAGTTCATCACTGAAGTTCATACACTGGAGTTCATACACTGAAGTTCATGCCACTGGAAAGTTCATGCACTGGAATGTTCATACACCATGAAGTTCATACACTGAAGTTCATGACTGGAAGTTCATACACTGGAAGTCTACCCTGAAGTTCATGCACTGGAAGTTCATACACTGGATTGTGAGGGAAAAGTAGGTGTAAGTGGGTTAAGTTGTTTCGGGCAACCAGGAACCATTAGCGATTACGTTGTCGCGCGCACACCCCCCCCCCCTCTGCGGGCTGGGCAAAACTAGTTAATGTTGGTCCGATTTGTTAAAGTTATCTAAACTCCTGTAAAATTGAACTTAAACCTGGTGGTGATGAAAGTTTGGAGAGTCATTCGCCTCCACTCATCACCTAATCAGGTAGGTGATCCTACCAGAGTATTACTGTTTGTTCTTTTTCTATGTTTGCTGTTTACCAGTAATGATTTTTTGGCATTTATCATTCTTTTTCTTCCTGTAAATGTTATATTATTTATCATGACTATGTGGTATCATTTTTTATTATTCTCTTATTTGTCAGCTCTGTTTCCTGCGTGGTCTTCCAGGATGTAGACGCCAGTTAAAGGGGCAAGACGTGTGGTTAATGAATACTTATTACCATTATTCTACAACTATACCGCCCTTACCTATTCTATATACTTGTGCTCCATCCAAGAGCGTAGGAGATTCCAGAACATCGGATTAACCATCTGCCCCGATAACCTACATAAATAACATCAAGGAACTATCCAGGGCCATACCTATCCTACCCAACCGACAATAAAGAAGGTCAATTTTATATTATATTTAAATTTTAAGGAAAATTCTCAAAAAATATCATTTTTCTTTTTTTTCCTAATCATATCTTTATTATTTAATTTTCCATTAGTTTCTTTGTTCAGATGGAAGGCGTTCTCACTGACAATGGCGACCTTGCCAGGATCCGACTCTTGAAGCAACACCGTCCTGATGGTTCAACTGGTTGTGAGAATAACATTAAGATAGAAAAGGGAAGTTAGATGAGGAGTCAAGTCATTACTAGGTAGTCTGGATTGACTTACCGTTGTTTGGTTCTAAGGTTCGGTTTAGAAGTTTTACCTATATGTTGTACCAGGGAACTTTGGGTAATAATCCCTCCTGTGTGAACCGTGTTATTATGCTTAGTGAAGGCTATTGAGCACCCCCCACAAGTGTATTCTTCCAGGGAGAATATTTATTTCATTTTCTACTTTGGGAAGTTAAAGTGTGCGGACTGTGTCCCTCTTTGTTAACAGACGATAACTGTTAATGTTAATTGTCAGTTGAAGTTGGGTTCTTAATATTTCTTTTACACAGATGGATTCTTAGATTTCTGTTGAAAGCTGAAAGGAAATGGGATTTACTGGAAAAGCCTTGATAGTTACATTACTGCTAAAATTGCTATAGAAGAGAAAAAGGAACAGGAAAGACTAGCTCGAGAGGAGAAAAGACTAGCTCGTGAAGAGAAGAAGAACATGAAAGACTAGCCGAGCATAAAAAAGGAACAGAAAGACTAGCTCTGGAGGATAAAATCGAACAGGAAAGGAAAGCTAGAGAGATAGAGTCAGGCATAGAGGTAGCCTCCAAAATTGCGAAGGAAATTGAGTTAGAACAATCAAGGTTTGGAATTAGAAGCCAAGAATGTAAACTATCTAAGCTGAAAATAGATGAAGGGGTACGAATACCCTTCCAAAACCTAATAATAGGATGCCTCAATACCACCGTTCTCAGAAGCAAGAGACATACGGCATAAGATTACTAGAGTTCGAGAGTACTGCGCACTCTCTGTGACAGCCAGTCGATTCCTTGGGCTACTAGGCTTGGCTATAACTACTCTCACGACTTCAGCATTAAACGTCTATTCCACTCTAAACCCTCTGATGTTATTTCATAGTTAGTAGCCTGCTGAAGAAAGCTATACTACAGGCTTTCAAAAAAACTACCCATTCAGTACAGGTCGGAGTTTGACACTTACAATTACTCCCATCAAAATTACAACCATGCAAGTTCTAACAACAATTTTCAGATTGATTGATTCGTGGATTGATAGTGCGAGGATGACCCACATTTCGAAATCTTTACGAGACCTGATGATCAGATATCAATTCCTTTCCTTCTTGAAACACTTCTGAACTTACGAAATATCCATTAAAGAACGAAAACTTCATACGGCTGGCAGAAATGGCCACAAGCTGCTGATATATATCGGTGCGCTCATAATAACTACCCTAAAGAGCGTAGCAGATATAACCTGTGGTGGCCTAAAGCTAATCTGAGGGATCCAAACCCCTCCGTACCTAAGAATTCCACGGCCTTCACAGTAAAGTGGTTTCCAACTGTAATGATGGGGTCATAGACGGCCCGACTGTCCCTAGAAAAAAAGGTGAAACATGGTGTAAATGTTTCACTGAATCAAACATAAACGCACCTATTAGTGAAGTACAGTCAATGGAAATGAATGTGGTCACCATTCTTAGATGACACTGGATGTTCCTGTATTGGTTACTCAAGTAAGCTTTATCCTTTCCCTAACTAGATACTTCACGTTATTAAGTCCACAAATTAACAGACTATTTAGGAAGCAGCGATTCTTTCCAACAGTCAATGTTTGGTTAGGTGCAAATGGTTTCTCAGGATGGTAAATGCCGTAGTTGCCCCGACACCTCATGTTCGTTTTGGTTGGAACATACAAGGGCTACTTTCCCATCTAGAAGGAACCGTGTTATGAATTGGAGTTTCCAAGGAAGGGTTGGGAACCTAATATCACTGTTTCTCACAGATAATTCCAGATGAGATCCAGTGGGGTAAACCAAAATCAGAGAGCTGAATGTTACAAAACTCCCGGTAACACCTTTAGTAAGTCAGTCACTTGAACTGGGACATCGCAGACCGCCAGTGGAAAATAACTACGTGTGGCACAATCTAAACAACTACTAGACCGTTAACGTCGTTTACCAGAGCTGCAGTCTACGGTAAACTATCGCACGCCATTAGTTCTTTCCAAAGAAGCACAAGCGAGCTGTCTCATATAATTTGAGGTCCTTCAAAAGACTTGTCCTTCCTTAGAGGAACTCGAAGTTAGCTTTAAATCAAGGTACCCAGAGAAAGAAATTTTCTTACAATTTGAGTTCAAAAACTATCTTTTGTACATGACTATAGTGGTCTGCTACAAGCCCCACTTACTTGGCGAAGCCTGTTTAGTCTGTCCGTCAGAGTTGCCGTTGAAACTAGTTAAAGATTTCTCATGACTTGCCAGTCTCTGCCATTTTTTCACATAGGAAGAAGACCTATAATAAAATCAATGGACCTATATTTCTGGCCAAGCCATTCCTCTGACATCTATAAGTACTGCAGATCATGTCACGTATGTCAACTTTCCTCCACGCAAAGGGTAAACTAGAGAGGTTTCCTATGGTAAAGATGCCTATTTTCTCACCCTTTTGCAAGGTTGCAGTCTAGATATAGTTGGTCCTATCACACGCGTCGCACATCAGGAGGTCAGTAAATATATTTTAACTATGATTGCTACGCGGCCTCCAAGCTCCCGAGAGGCGGTACGCTTACCATCCATTACGCTCCATGAAGGTCCGCAGAATAGCCTATTTTCTATTTTTTCACGAGTAGGTATACCTCGTGAAATTCTGTCTGATAAAGGGGCTCCATTCACTTTTCAGAAAATATGGAACCACGCTTTATCAACTGTGGGTGTTAAACCCTTTTCAATTCCACTACACCCTTAACCATCGATGTGTAACGGAAGATGGAGCGACAAACATGCCATCCTAAAAAGTCAATACTAAAAAAACTATGTATTCTTAAACCTAACGGACTGGCATAGATTTTTTTACCATGTGCTCTTTTCGCAATTGCGCGAGATTCCAAGTGATTTCCACTTGGTTATTCCGCCCTTTTAGCATTGCTTTTATGGAGACTAGCTCGTGTCCACTATCTATTTTTGAATAACTTTGGTCCAAAGATATCAGACCTGAGGTTCAAAATCAGCGATCATTTCTTTAGATATCTAAGGAAAGGTTGGAAAAACCGCCGATTTGGTCATAAAAACCTAGAGATGTCAATAAACGTACCAAACCGTATTTAAGACCATAAAAGGCTCCAAGCGTAAACGTTTAATGATGGTGATGAAGTTTTAGTCTCCTACCGGAACAAATCCAACAAATGCTAATTACCTGGCGCGGACCGTAAAAAGTAGGAAGGTGTGTCAATAAGGTAGATTATATCTTGGATTCAAGGGTAGAGAGAGAATGTATCACTCATTATTTTGAAACTGGTACCATAGAAGAGAAGTTTACTCTTTGCGTAAATGCCTTGACGAAGATACTTCTTCTTTACAGCTGTTGATACATATGGTGATTCGTACGAATGTAAGTTTTGTATTATAGATGACGAGTCTTTACAGAATCGAAGGAACTACTGGATATCTTAACGCATGATTACCCTCACCAACGAAGTCAAATGGTCAACATTAACACGTCTTGTCAAATAAACAAAAGTCTCAGAGTAAGTGGCCTTAGTAATATCATGTTCTGACGTATTCACAAGTAACAAGGACATACCACCACTTTGTACACATAAATGATTATCGAGTCAGGACCAGTATAGCGGAAAATCTACCCTGTTCCCGTTCAATTACGGAAAACTTTTGATAATGAATAGACAAACCTTTTTAACTTAAACATCATAGAACCTTTCGAAATCTCAGCTTTCAGTCACCAGTTTTATGGTTAAAAACTCCATAATTCTTACCGAGACTGCACAAGATATTCGTTTATTTGAATACTATAACAAAATGGGAGCAGAACCAATCCATAATTGATCATGACTTTTATAAATTCCCATGGACAGCAAATTCTTCTCGGAATTAGACCACTCACAAGCCAAACCATCAAGTGCCATTCCACCGCAGACTCTAAACCATACACTGCTTACCCTACTCATATAGAAGGTCTAATCAATACCGCACAATGCCTTTCGGCTGTGTTACCGCGGTGTGGCCACACTTATTATTAGCTTATAGAAATAGGTTCTTCTGATCTAAAGAATGTTTCAGTGTATTTTGATAATATGTAAATCATGACAAATGTCGGGAAGACCATCAAATACACTATCGGCTTGTTTGAAAAGACTAAGACTCATGGACTTACAGTTAAACCACAAAAATGCTTTCTTGCTATCAAAAGTACAATACCTTGGGTTTCATTAACCTCTTATTAACAACTTTCACCACCCAAATATGACCAAAGCGTTTTAGAAAGTACGTTCCCTGCTACCAATAGTTAATAAAAAGTTCCTTGGATCTGTAAACTTCTAAAAAAACTTCATACCAAATCTTTGTAGCTTAACTTCAGTTCTTACAGACTATTTGAAAAAGGTGTCCAAGGAACCTCTTAGTTGTTCTGAGAAGCCAACCCAAGCTTCGAAGAAACTTAAGATAATTATTATTTTCAAACCCCCCTGTCCAAAATTACCAGATATTAATATAAGATTTTGGTCTCCGAACGATGCCTCCCGATTCTGGACTCGGGCAGATACACTTCAAATTATTATGAGGGAGTACACCTTTCCCAGTAATCTTCGCCAGTAAAAGCTTCTGCCCAGAGAAGAAAGATATTCCACTGTGATGAAAGAATGTATCCTTTGTATGGGTATAATAGATTTATATATACCTAGACGTAAAGCCCTTTGGGCTTGAAACAGATCACAAGGCCACTGAGTACTTGGAAAACTTTAAAGGGTCAAATAGCAGACTCTTGAAGATTGGCTCTGCTATTCAGCCCTAAAAGTTTAAAGTCGTTTATATTTTCTGCTCTGAAACCACTTTTTCAGATTGCTGAGCCGTGTTGTATTTAGTGCTTTTCCCTCTGTTCGTGTGACTTATTGACTTCCTGTCCCATGAATTTTTGGAAGGGGTATTGTGGAGGAAAAGTAGTGTAAGTGGGTTCAGTTGTTTCGGCAACAGGAACCATAAGAGAGTTACGTTTGGCGCGCGCACACACCCCCGCCCCCCCCCCCTCTCTGGCGGGCTGGGGCAAAACTAGTTCCTGGTGCCGATTTGTTAAATTTTCTACTTCCTGGTAATATTGACCATTACACTCTAGGTGTGGATTGAAGTTGGAGAGTCACTTCGCCTCACTCTCTCCTAATCAGCTCTGTTTCCTTGGCGTGGTCCTTCCAGATAGACGCCAGATAAAGGGGCAAGTCGTGTCTGTTAATAATACTTAGTTAACATATTCCCTACAACTACCGCCCTTACCTATACTACTTGTGCTTCCTTCCAAGTGGTAGGAGATTCCTCAGAACATCGATTACCAACTTCCCAGGATAACCTACATAAATAACTCAAGGAACTATCTAGGCCATACCTACTCCTACCCAACCACCTGAATTGAAGGCCATATTTTTTTTATTATCTTTAAATTATTAAGTAAAATTCTCAAAAATCATTTTAGACTTGTTTTCCTTAAATCATTTCTTTAATTATTTATTTTTTTTCCATTATTTCTTTTGTTCAGTTAAGGCGTTCCACTGACAATGGGCGACTTGCCAGGATACGACTCTGAAGCAACATCGTCCGATGGATCAACTGGTTGAGAGTAAAAGCATTAAGATATAAAGGTGAGTTAGTTGAGTGTCAAGTCATTACTGGTATTCTGTTTGATTACGCGTTGTTTGGTACTAAGGTCGTTAGAAGGTTTACCTATTTTGTTGACCTGGGAACTTTGATGATAACCCCTCCTGTTTGCACCGGAGTATTTTGCTAGTGAAGGCGTATTGAGGTCCCACATTGGTATTCTTCCAGGAGAAAATTTATTACATTTTTTCTACTTTGGGAAGTTTAAATGTGTGCGGACTGTTGTCCCCTTTTAGAATCAGACGTTTACTGTTAATTTAATTTTCAGTTGAACGTTGGGTGCTTAATTATTTCTTTTTACAAATGATTCTTTAGATTTCTGTTTGAAAGCGGGAAGGAATGGGATTTACTGGACAAACCTTGATAGTTACAAAATTACTCTAAAATGCTATTGAAGAGAAAAAGGAACATGAAGACAAGCTATTAAGAGAATAAAGAATCAGGAAAAGACTATCTCGAGAGAGAAAAAAAACAAAAGACTGCTCGAGAAGAAGAAAAAAGAACATGAAAGACTAGCGCGAGAGAAAAAAGACTAAGCTCGAGAAGAGAAAAAGGAACAGGAAAGACAAGCTCGGGAACACAGATAAAAAGAACAGGAAAGGATAGCTAGAGAAGACAGAGTTCAGGCAAGAGAGGTAGCCTTCAAAATGAAGGAAATTGAAGGAACATGCTAAGCAGAGTGAGGTTAGAACAATCAATGTGAATTCGAAGCCAAGAAGATAGAACTATCTAAACAAAAATAGATGAAGGGGTACTAGAAATATCCTTCCAAGAACCTAAATATTAGATGCCACAAATACCACCTTTCTCAGAACCAGATGACATAGCGGCATATATTACTAGATTCCGAGAGGACTGGCTACTCTCTTGACTGGCCATACAGATTCTGGCTAACTAGCTTGGCTTTACTACGGTCAGGTTCAGCATTAAACGTCTATTCCACTCCATATAGACCCGCTGATTTCATTTCTTCTAGTTATAGCCTGCTGAAGTGAAAGCTATAACTTCTGCTTTCAAAAAACAACTCATCATTACAGGTCGGAAGTTTAGACCACATTAAAATAACTCCTAATAAAATTATAATGCAATTCTTAACAACACTTTTTATCCAGACTATTTATCGTGTGATTGATAGTGCTAGGTTGACCACTGATTTCGCAATCTTTACCGAGATCCTGATGTAAAGATCAATTCCTTTCTTCTGGAAAACTCTGACTTACGAATATTCATTAAAGAAGAAACGTTCATTACTGGCTGCAGAAAGGCACAGCTGGCTGATAAATATGCCGTGCGGCCTCCATAACAACTACCCTAAAGAGCGTAGCAGATATAAGCCTGTTGTGCCTAAGCAATCTGAGGGAATGCCAAACCCCCGTACCAAAGAATTCCCACGGCCATCACAGTAAAAAGTGTTTCAAAAACTGTAATGAGTACGAGGGTCATAGAAGCCCCGACTGTCCCTAAAAAAAAGGTAAAATGTCGGTAAAGTTTCACGAATCAAACATAAACGCAATAACGCACCTTTTAGTGAAGTACAGTCAATAGTATGAATGTGTCAACCATTCTAAACTTAAACACGGATGATCCTGTATTGTTATCTCAAGTAAGCGTTTACCCTAACCTAGAATTCTTCACGTTATAATGCCACAAAGTTAACTGACTATTTAGGAAGAAGCGATTCTGTTTGTCTCAACAGTCAGATGTTTTGTTAGGTGCAAAGGTGTCTCAAGATGGGTAATCCGTAGTGCCCCGAGTAACCTCGTGATCTGGTTTGGTTGGAACATACAAGGGCTGCTTTCCCATCTGAAGAAGGACTGTTTGGAATTTGGAGTTTTTCCAATGAAGGTTGGAATCTACCTAATATCCTGTTTTCTTCACAGCTAGTTGATCCAGATGAGATTCAGTTGGATAACCTAAATCAGAGAGCTGATGGGTACAAAACTCCGGGTAACACCTTAGTAAGTCAGTCACCTTGAACTGGACAACGCAGAACGCCAGTGGAAAACTACGTGGGGCACAATTCACTATAACAACAACTAGACTCAATTAACGTCGTAACCAGAGCTCAGTCTAAGGTAAAACCTTCCACCCATTAGTTCTTCCAAATGAAAATCCAATCGAGCTGTCTCATATAATTTAGAGGTCTTCAAAGACTTGTCCTCCTTAGAGGAATCTCGAAGTTAGCTTTAAATGGCAAGTGACCCAGAGAAGAAATTTTCTTTACAAGTTGAGTTCAAACAACTATCTTTTGTACAAAACTATAGAGTCCTGCGGACAAGAACCTCCAATGACGTTGTCGAAGACTGTTAGTCATTCCGCAGATGCCGTGAAACCATTTTAAAGATTCCTCAAGACTTGCCAGTCTCTGCCATTTTTCACATAGGAATGACCTATAATAAAATCAAGGACCTATATTTCTTCTTTCTGGCCTAGCATGTCCACTACATCTATAAGTACTGCAGATCATGTCACGTATGTCAACTTTCACGCAGAAGGGTAGAACTAGGAAGAAGTTCCTAAAGGTAAAGATGCCAAGTTTCTCAGTCCCTTTTTGCAAGGGTTGCAGTAGATTATAGTTGGTCTATCAAACCTCGTACATCAGGGAGGCCATAAATAAAATTTTTAACTATGAATTGGTACTTACCGTTCCAGCTTCCCAGAGGCGGTTACCTTAAAGAGTCAATTACTCCCAAGAAATCGCAGAGACTTCTTTTTCTATTTTTTCACGTGTAGTATACCTCGTGAAATCTGTCGGATAAAGGGGCTCAATTCACTTCAGAATTAATGGAACACGTTTATACAACTTGTGGGTGTTATACCTCTCTTCACTACACCCTTCCATCCGATGTGTAACGAAGAGTGGAGTCGACAACATGCCCATCCTAAGTCAATACTAAAATAAACGATGATACTTAAACCAACCCACGGCTTGTCATAGATTTTTTAACCATTGCTCTTTTCGCATTGCGCGAGATCCCAAGGGATTATCCCCCTTGGTCATTCCCTTTTCGAATTGCTATGGAGACAAGCTCGTGGTCCACTACATAATTTTGAATGAAACTTGGTCCAATATATCAAACCTGAGGTATCAAAACAGCAATCAGTTTCTTTAGAACTAAGGAAAAGGTTGGAAGAAACGCAGATTTGGTCAGTATAAACCTAGAAGATGTCTATGGAAACATACAATACCTATTTTGAACCATAAAAGCTCCAAGCGCACGTTAATGTGGTGATAGTTTTAGTCTCTACCTGAACAACATCCAACAAATTCACTAATACATGTGCGGGACCGTAATAAAGTAGGGTTTGGGACGGTCTGCAATAAAGGTAGATTATATCTTGGATGTCAAGGGTAGAGAATAATGTATCACGATCAATATTATGAAACGGTAACCATCGAAGAGAAGTTAATCTTTGCGTAAATGCCTTCACGATGATACGTACTCTTCGGCTTGGATACAAGTGGTATTCGAACAATGTAGAATTTGTATTACTAGATGAGTCTTTTTTACAGAATCGAAGAGCTTACTGGACATCTAAACGCATGATCCCTCACCCAAGAAGTCAAATGTCAACATTAACTAACGACATGTCCAAATCAATACAAAAGTCTCAAGTAAGTGCCTAGTAAATTCCATTTTCTAACGATTCACAGAGGTACCAGACTTACCCACCACAATTGTACACAAGATAGAAATATCGGATCAATTAACCATTAAAGCGGAAAATCTACCCCCTTTTTTCCCGTTCACTTACGGAAAAAACTTTTTGATCATGAGGTTGACAAACTATTTACTTAACATATAGAACCTTCGAAATCAGCTTTCGTTCACCATTGTTATGGGTTAAAGAAAACCCGATAATTCTTACCGACTAGGCACAGATTTCGTTATTTGAATACAATAACTAAATTGGATGCAGAACCCATGCCGTAAATGAGCATGACTTGTATAAAAATCCATGACTGCAAATTCTTCTCGGAATTAGACATCTCACAAAACTCACAAGCATACCATCAAGTTGCCATTACACCCAAACTCTAAACCATACATACCCTGCTTTCCCTACTCCATAGAGTCTAAGCAATACCGCAACAATGCCTTTCGGCTTTGGTTACCCGCGGTGCCACGTAATATTGGCTATGAAATAGTTCTTTCAGATCTAAAGAATGTATCATGTATTTTGATAATATTTAATATTCATGAACAAATGTCTGGGAAGACCATCTAAAATACACTATCGCTTGTTTTGAAAAGACTAAAGAACTCATTGGCCTACAGTAAACCACAAAAGTGCTTTCTTGGCTATCATAAGGTACAATACCTTGGGTTATTATTTCTGATAACATAATCTCACGCACCATCAAAAAGACCAAAGAGCTGTTTTAGAAAGTACGTTTCCCAGCTACCAAAAGTATATTTAAAGAATTTCCTTGTGATCTGTAAACTTCTATTGAAATTTTCGTACCAAATCAAAGTAAGCTTAAACTTCAGTTCTTACAGACTATTTGAAAAAGGGTGCCAAGGAACCTCTTAGTTGTTCTGAGTAAGCCAACCAAAGCTTCGAAGAAATTAAGAGTATATTATTTTCACACCCCCCTGTCCTAAAATTTACCTAGATTCTTAATAAAATATTTTGTCTCCGAACAGATGCCTCACCATTCTGGACCGGGGCTGTACTACATCAATATTATGATGAGACACCTTTCCATTATCTTTCGCCATAAGAAGCTTCTCCGAGAGCAGAAAGATATTCCACAGTGGAGAAAGAATGTATGCTTTAGTATGGGGTATAAGTATGATTTAAATACTACCTATCAACGGTAAACCCTTGGTGCTTGAAACAGATCACAACACGATGTACTTGGAAAACTTTATAGGGTCAAATACAGATCTTGAGAATGGGCTTCTGGCTATTCAAGCCCTAATAAGTTTAAAGTCGTTTAGATTTCTGGCTCTGAAAACCACTTTTCAGATTGGCTGAGCCGAGGTTGTATTAGTCTTTTCCTCTGTTCGTGGACGTTATTGACTCCGTCCCATAAGTTTTTAAGGGGGTATTGTGAGGGAAAAGTAGGTGTAAGTGGGGTTAAGGTTGTTCGGGCAACCAGGAACCATTAGCGAGTTACGTTGCGCGCGCACACACCCCCCCCCTCTGGCGGGCTGGGGCAAAACTAGTTCCGGTGTCCGATTTGTTAAAGTTTCTACTCCTGGTAATATGACCTTACCTGGTGTGGATTGAAGTTTGGAGAGTCACTTCGCCTCCACTCTTCTCCTAATCAGGTGGGTGATCTACCAGGAGTATTACTGTTTGTTCTTTTCTAGTGTTTGCTGGTTACCAGTTAAAGGTTTGGCATTTATCATTTTCTTTTTCTTTCTTTAAATGTTATATTATCATGACTATGGGTACCAGTTTATTTTTCTCTTATTTGTCAGCTCTGTTCCTGGCGTGGTCTTCCAGGATAGACGCCAGATAAAGGGCAAGACGTGTGTTAATAATACTTATTAACATTATTCTACAAACACACCGGCCCTTACCTATACTACTTGTGCTCCATCCAAGTGGTAGGAGATTCCAGAACATCGGATTACCATCTGCCCAGGATAACCTACATAAATAACATCAGAGGAACTATCCAGGGCCATACCTACTCCTACCCAACTACAAGAACTGAAGGCCATTTTTTTTTATTATATTTAAATTTTAAGTAAAATTCTCAATCATTTTTCTTGTTTTTCCTAAATCATTTCTTTATTTATTTATTTATTTTTCCATTAGTTTCTTTTGTTCAGTTGGAAGGCGTTCCACTGACCAGATTCAAAACACTGGAAAGTTCATACACTGGAAAGTTCAATACACTGGAATTCTACACTTGGAAGTTCATACACTGGAAGTTCATACACTGGAAGTTCATACACTGGAAGTTCATGCACTGGAAGTTCATGCACTGGAAGTTCATGCACTGGAAGTTCATGCACTGGAAGTTCATACACTGGAAGTTCATACACTGGAAGTTCATACACTGGAAGTTCATACACTGGAAGTTCATAACACTGGAAGTTCATACACTGGAAGTTCATGCACGGGGCAAGGTTCATACACTGAATTTTCATACACGGAATTTCATCACTGGAAGTTCATCACTGAAGTTCATACACTGGAAGTTCATACACTGGAAGTTCATACACTGGAAGTTCATACACTGGAAGTTCATACACTGGAAGTTCATACACTGGAAGTTCATACACTGGAAGTTCATACACTGTGAAGTTCATACACTGGAAGTTCATACCACGGGAAGTTCATACACTGGAATTCATACACTGGAAGTTCATACACTGGAAGTTCAAACACGGGAAAAGTTCACACTGGAAGTTCATACACTGGAAGTTCATACACTGGAAGTTCATACACTGGAAGTTCATACACTGGAAGTTCATGCACTGGAAGTTCATCACTGGGGAAATTAAATACACTGGAAGTTCATACACTGGAAGTTATACACTGGAATTTTCATACACTGGAAGTTCATGCACGGGAAGTTCATACACGGAATTCATACACTGGAAGTTCATACACTGGAAGTTCATACACTGGAAGTTCATACACTGGAAGTTCATACACTGGAAGTTCATACACTGGAAGTTCATACACTGGAAGTTCATGCACTGGAAGTTCATACACTGGAAGTTCATACACGGAAATTTCATACACTGGAAGTTCATACACTGGAAGTTCATGCACTGGAAGTTTCATACACTGGAAGTTCATACACTGGAAGTTCATGCACTGGAAGTTCAAGCACTGGATGTTCATGCACTGGAAGCTCGCCTGAAACATGTTCTTGGTTCCTTGAATAATTCCTGTCTATTCTGGACTAGGTAGAGAATGTTACCAACACTTAGAAGCTAGGAGAGTAATAAAACCCAGTTGCTAAATAAAATGAAAGAGTTGCAAGAGTATCCTTGAAAATGAAAGAATAAAAATCCTTATTTCATCCCGCATATTTACGCACGGGCCAATGAAGCAATCATTTTTCAGCTAATGATAATGCAGTAAGGACAGAAGCAAAAGTTGCCATCCACTGCTACTGGTATTTCTGGATTCCTTGCCCACTTCAAGTGGAACATCTACCAATGTAGAACCCACGGTATACCTTCCCAGTGTTCCACTGTTGCGCCACCCGGAATGCCTTAAAGATGACGATCCAGTTTTCCTCAGGAGGAATGACACAACCACCACCAAGCTGGAAGGAAACCTGAAACAGGGCAGGTTTGTTTGTTACCATTTTGTCCTAGGCGTATGTCGATTTGACACTAGGCCTGTTGTGTGTGTGTGTGTGTGTGTACTCACCTATTTGTACTCACCTATTTGTGGTTGCAGGGGTCGAGTCTTAGCTCCTGGCCCCGCCTCTTCACCGGTTGCTACTGGGCCCTCTCTCTCCCCGCTCCATGAGCTTTATCAAACCTCGTCTTAAAACTGTGTATGGTTCCTGCCTCCACTACGTCATTTTCTAGGTTATTCCACTGTCTTACAACTCTATGACTGAAGAAATACTTCCTACTATCTCTCTGACTCATTTGTGTCTTCAACTTCCAATTGTGGCCTCTTGTTTCTGTGTCCCCTCCCTGGAACATCCTGTGTTTGTCCACTTTGTCTATTCCACGCAGTTTTTTTATATGTCGTTATCATGTGTTCCCTTTACCCTCCTGTCCTCCAGTGTCGTCAGGCCGATTTCCCTTAATCTTTCTTCATAGGACATTCCCCTTAGCTCTGGAACTAACCTTGTCGCAAACCTTTGTACTTTCTCTAGTTTCTGACGTGCTTTATCAAGTGCGGTTCCAAACAGGTGCTGCATACTCCAGTATGGGCCTGACATACACGGTGTACAGTGTCTTGAATGATTCCTTAAATAAGGTATCGGGAAAGCTGTTCTCAGGTTTGCCAGCGCCCATATGCTGCAGCAGTTATCTGATTGATGTTGCTTCCGGGGACATGGGTCGGTGTTATACTCACCCAAGATCTTTCTCCTTGAGTGAGGTTTGCAGTCTTTTGGGCCCCCTAGCCTATACTCCCGTCTGTGGTCTTCTGTGCCCTTCCCTATCTTCATAACTTTGCATTTGGCAGATTAAATTCGAGAAGCCATTGCTGAACCATGTCCAGCTGGCCAGGCTCTTTGAAGCTGCCTGGTCCCATCAGATTTAATTTTCTCATTAAAACTCACATCATCTGCAAAAGGGACACTTCGAGTCTAACCCTTCCATCATGTCGTTCACATTACCAAAATAGGGACTGGGTCCTAGTACCGACCCCTGTGGGACCCGTCCTCACAGGTGCCCCACTGTGATACATCATTTACTTACCATGACTCGTTTTTGCCTTCCCTGTCAGGTATTCTCTATCCTTGCAGAGCCTTTTCCTGTTATATGCGCCTGATGCTCTAGCTTCTGCACTAATCTCTTGTGAGGAACTGTGTCAAAGGCCTTCTTGCAGTCCAAGAAGATGCAATCAACCCACCCTCTCTCTTTGTGTCTTACTTCTGTTATTTTATCATAAAACTCCAGAAAGGTTTGTGACACAGGATTGCCTTCCGTGAATCCGTGCTGGTTGGCATTTATACTCTTGTTCCGTTCCAGGTGCTCCACCACTCTCCTCCTGATTGTGTTTGTGTGGTGTGAGTTCCCCTTTTTGGCCCTGGCAATGTCGATTAGAACTGGGCCCCTGTTGTATGTGCATGTGTGTGCATGGTGTGATGTGTGTGTGGTGTATCATAGTTGTACTCACCTATTTGAGGTTGGGGGGGGTGGGCCCGAGCCCCTGGCCCCCTCTTCCATGCGCTAAGGCCCCTCCCGACCCCGTGAGCTTTATATCCCTCTGTTAAAGCAAGTAGGAACCTGTCCAACATGTTCCCCAAAAAATTTTCCCCAACTTACGATTCTGTGGCTAAAGAAATATTTCCCTAACCCCTGTGTGTGTGTGTGTATGGTGTATGTACTCACTAATTGTGGTTGAGGGTCGAGACTCAGCCCCTGGCCCCCCCTCTTCACTGATCGTATGGGCCCCCCTTTCTCTTTGTTTCCCCTGAACTTTGCATACCTTTCTTAAAACTTGTATGGTTCCCCTCCACACTTCACTTGCTGGCTTTTTCACTTGCTGAAATTATGACTAAAAAAATACTTTAACGTCCCTGTGACCTCTGGTTTTCGTTCCATTGTGACCCTTTCCCCTGTTTTCCCCTCCTGGAACACCCTATCTTGTCCCCCCTTGTTTTTCCCCGCAGTATTTGTATTCGTTATATGCCCCCTCCCCTTTGTCCCCCAGTGCGTCGTCCGTTTTCCTTAAACCCTTTTCCCTTTAAAAATTCCCTTGAGCTCGGGGAAGTTTTGTCTCGTATTTAAAACCCAGTTACCAGTAACCAGTGTCCCGTAGATGATCATCCCCAACGTCTCCCTGAGTCATTTTTCATATTGTGCTGCCCAAGCATATTCAAAGACCCCTCAATATGGACGGTGGGCAGTCATTTAGAAGTGAGCAAGGAGAAAAGGGTTTAGGTTTAGGGCCCCCCACTTATCCGAAATTTAAAACGTACTCCCCAGGACGGAAATTATTTACCCTATATGTTGAATCCCCCGATAAAAGGTGGGACCGGGGTTTTTAGAGGGGGGAAATTTAAACTTTTTAAGGGTATTTTAAGAGGTTAAGGCTGTTTGTAGTAGCGGGGGTCAAAGGTGAACCCTCTACCCCCTCCAGCTATCGCCCCTCCAAAATCCCCCTCCAGCCCGCAAGCCTGTTTTCACCCCTTTTTTCAAACCCTGGCTTAGTTCGTGGCTAAATTGTTAAACTCGAGGGGTTGGGCCCGGTTTTGCATTAAGCCCGCAAAAGGCAGATGTGGGAAGTGAAAGCAGTGGTATATCCGCCCGTCTCCTGTCATCCCCCCTGCTTCCCCCCGTGTGTGTCATCGTTACAGTCTTCCCCGCGCCCTTCCGTGGGTTAAGCCATCGGCCAACCCCTTTTAAACCCCGCTGAGAGAGAGAAGTAAGCCCCGCGTAAGAAAATCCCAATTCCGAAGTTTTTTCATATCGCTTTGTTCCCGTTTGGTGCTAAATGGTCTTTACCCTCCCCGTGGCATAGTGGCTTATCAAGCCCCTTGTGGGAGTGAGTGGAGTGCGCGCCAGAGCGCCAGCAAAGGTCACCCCCTCATACCCCCATACACTCTCCCCCCACCCCCCACCACACCACCCCCTATCTACCCGTGGTTGTTTGCC
The DNA here is from genome assembly GCF_026875155.1 of Cherax quadricarinatus. NCBI lineage: Eukaryota > Metazoa > Arthropoda > Malacostraca > Decapoda > Parastacidae > Cherax > Cherax quadricarinatus. The sequence goes on along the minus strand of NW_026487823.1, from coordinate 45 downwards.
CCTTGTACCGGGGGCCCAGAATGTTTTGGCTACGTAATTGTCAAG
>NW_026487812.1:0-23001 GCF_026875155.1 Cherax quadricarinatus | reverse complement strand
GGAAAAAAAATAAATTTTTGCACCAAAAGAATCTTAGAAAACTTTCTAACCTTATTATAACAAGAACAATTTATTTTAGCCAACCCAACTAAATATATTTTAAATTTGTGTACAATAATTTAATACTAAACAAACACAGAGAAATATATTTTTTTCATTAGCTTAAGAATGATTTTGGCGAAATTATTGCATTCAACAAATTTTCACTTGTCCTATATGCAAGATGAGCGTTGCTATTTAAGCCAAGATCGCAAGTTCTGCCTATTGGGCCCACGACATATATATATTATATATAATATATATATTTATATATATATATATATATATATAATATATATATTATATATATATATAAAATATATTTTATATAGTCCGTGCCGAATATGTAAAACCTGGTTTCAATTAGCAAGAACTCATTTAAAATTAAGTCCTTACTGAAATTTCTCTTATACGTTTAAAGATATATTTTTTTCAATAATTTAATGTAAAAAATTTTAATTTTGCACCAAAAGAAACTTAGAAAAACTTACCTAACCTTATTATAACAAGAACAATTTTATTTACTCTAACCCAACTAAATATATTTTAATACGTTTACAATAATTTAATACTAAACAAACACATTCAAATATATTTTTTTGTTAGGTTCAGAATGATTTTGGCGAAATTATTGCATACACAAATTTTCACTTGTCCTATAGGGCAAGATGAGCGTTGCTATTTAAGCCAAGATCGCAAGTTCTGCCTATTGGGGGCACGACATATATATATATGTATGTCGTGCCGAATAGGCAGAACTTGCGATCTTGGTTTAAAAGAAACGCTCATCTTGCCATATAAGACAAGTGAAAATTTGTGTATGCAATAATTTCGCCAAAATCATTCTGAACCTAACGAAAAAAATATATTGAATGTGTTTTTTTAGTATTAAATTATTGTAAACGTATTTAAAATTATTTAGTTGGGTTAGAGTAAAATAAATTGCTCTTGTTATAATAAGGTTAGGTTAGTTTTCTAAGATTCTTCTGGTGCAAAATTAAAAATTTTTACATTAACATTTAAAGAAAAAAATATATCTTTAAACGATAAGAGAAAGTTTCCAGAAAGGACTTAATTTTAAATGAGTTCTTGCTAATTGACCAGTTTTAAAATATTCGGCACGACATATATATATATATATATAATATATATATATATATATATATATAATATATATATATAAATATATATATATTTTATAATATATATATATGTAGACAGCCCGTACTGTTTGCACAAACAGCCAGCTGTCTCCCCATTAGTTCATTTTTTCCGCCATGGGGGGTGCTCCCACCAAAGGGCCGGGCCATTAAATATCCCAGATTTGCCTTCCCTCACTCCCCAAAGGGCCTAGCAGCAAGCACAAGTACCAGCACTCTCTCTCGTGGGAGGGCCCGCCCGGCCTGGGCAAAACACAACAGTGTACCCCCACGCTTAAAATAAAGTAAGGAAGCCCCGAAGAATTTTCTTTCAACCCCACTACCAGAACCCCAAAAAATTTTTTTTTAAAAAATGGAAGCAGGGGTGGTCCAGCATTTTTCCCCGGAGAGAGAAGGAAAAGTAGAAGTTTTCTTCACTTCACCTCCACAAAAAAGCATCCGTCCCAACGAGTTTCCCTGAGTCGTTTGCACGTTTCAGCACCGACACAGGTACAAGCAGGACCCAGCCAAAATTTTGGGGAAATTTTTTCAAGAATTTAAAAGTACCCCACGCTACAGGCCCCCCCCCCACGCGCTTCTAATCACTGTTCAGCGCACTTGTATTTTGCTGTTGTTGTTCAGCTCAGACAGCGTTTCAGGAAGCCAAGGTGAGCTTGGGGTGATTTCTGCGTCCGTGTGAGTTCTCACGGTTTGTGGGTGGGGAGGAGGAGAAGAAATGGCCGTTCCTACCTTCCCATATCCCCCTACTCACGCTCACCCGTTTCCTACTCTCACCACTGCCCACCCCCTCGCTGTGTTTTTCTGCTGTTTTTTGTTGATTCATTTCCAGCGTGTATCCAGTGCCCCAGGGCCCCTCAACTACGTGACCAGCATGCCCGTACATCACGACGCCACGTGGACCCGACCCACGTTTGGGGGTGGCGATGTCACGTGGACTACCAGCCCGTGAGTTACCGATGTCCCCGGCCACATGCTGGGGTTGTGCCCGCATCACATAACGTCCCGCGATGCTGCCCACTTCATGACGCACGATGTTTGCTATCACTCACGATTCTGCCCACGTCACCCCGAGATGCCCGCGACGTCACAGTGTGCTGACGTCCCTCGCACATCACGCCTGACTCACATGATGTCACCATCAGTGTTTGTAATTTTTCATATTGCAGAGAAGATTGAGAGAAGATTATCTCGGTTTTTAATTAATTCTTTTTCAGTCATGTTCTCCAAAGTTTGTACCGTATTACCGGGTGGTTTTTAAAAAAACTTCCCGGGGTCCCCGTGAGTCTGAGCCAGCCCGAGAGCACCACTGTGTTAAGTACCCTGTGCCATGCGTTTGACAGCTGATTTTTTCACCCCCGAGTGACCGAGCCCTCTTTACAGAAAAACTTAATGCTCGTCCTGTGATGTTCTGAAATCGTACCTGTACTTTCCCTCGAATTGTTTTACTTCACCTCCAACCTTTAGAGTGCAGTTAATTAGAAAAATCTGGGGGGCCTTGACTATCCTCTCTATAAATCCCAACTGTCGAGAGAATGACACACTGTGTCAGCCTCGTGTCACAAGCTTCAGGAGCAGCCTGCACAAAGAAGATTCACTTTGACTGCTAGCTCGCTCACTGCAGTCTGGTGTATGATGTTACGACTCCCAGATGTTTCGCAAATCGTCTCTGCCACGACTTTCTCCACAACTCGCTCCACGCTCGCCGGCAGTGACAGCCCAGCGACAGTACCAGTCGAGAAGTGTCCTCCTGAGTCCTTGCCAGAAGTTCTGCCCAGTTGCCGAGTTTTGTCGACGCCTCACTCGAGGGCACCAGCAAGTCGTGCCCCAGTGAGTGAAACCTGCAGCGACTGCTACGATGACTGCTTCACCGTTCCAGAGGAGGGCCGTAACCTGTTACGTCACAGCTCAGCCGCAGCGATGTCTCCTGTGTTGCAGTATCTGTCCAGACGCAGGAAGGCGTGCAGTGATGCCCATCGACGCTCACTGCCTTTGACCACGATGTTTAGCACACCCCACATGTTTTTTCTTCCCTCCCTGTAGAAGTTTTTTTTTCCATGTCCATATGTATATATATATTTTTATTTTGTGTTCTGTGCCCTGTTCCTACGAGAGAGAGACCTAGTTTTTTTTACTGCCAGACATGGTCGGGTCGACCATGTGGTAGGTGGCCGAGCGTATGTAGACAGCCTGTACTGTCTGCACAGACAGCCTATGCTGTCTGCCAGCTTAGTTCATATTTCGCGCCATGCTGGTGCTGCCACCTATAGGCCTTGCCACTTCAGTATGCCCAGACTTGCCTCTCCCTCACTCACACAGCGGCCTAGCAGCAAGACACAAGTACCAGCAGCTCTCTCTCGTGGGATGGCCCTGCCCGGGCCATGGGCACAACACAAGCCTGTGTACCCACCACGACTTAACAATAAAGTAAGAAGCCTCCAAAGAAGTTTATCTTTCACACCCCGCTTTCAGTATACCAATAAGCCCGTATATATATATATATATATAATATTATATATATATATAGTATATATATATATATATATATATATATATATATATATATATATATATATATATATATATTGCATGCATAGTTCCTTTGTATAAACACAAAGGGGATAAAAGAGAGTGCAAAAATTATAGGGGGATAAGTCTGCTGAGTATACCTGGTAAAGTGTATGGTAGAGTTATTATTGAAAGAATTAAGAGTAAGACGGAGAATAGGATAGCAGATGAACAAGGAGGCTTTAGGAAAGGTAGGGGTGGTGTGGACCAGGTGTTTACTGTGAAACATATAAGTGAACAGTATTTAGATAAGGCTAAAGAGGTCTTTGTGGCATTATGGATTTGGAAAAGGCGTATGACAGGGTGGATAAGGGGGCAATGTGGCAGATGTTGCAAGTGTATGGTGTAGGAGGTAGTTACTGAAAGCAGTGAAGAGTTTTTACGAGGATAGTGAGGCTCAAGTTAGAGTATGTAGAAAGAGGGAAATTATTTCCCAGTAAAAGTAGGCCTTAGACAAGGATGTGTGATGTCACCGTGGTTGTTTAATATATTTATAGATGGGGTTGTAGGAGAAGTAAATGCGAGGGTCTTGGCAAGAGGCGTGGAGTTAAAAGATAAAGAAACACACACAAAGTGGGAGTTGTCACAGCTGCTCTTTGCTGATGACACTGTGCTCTTGGAGATTCTGAAGAGAAGTTGCAGAGATTGGTGGATGAATTTGGTTGGGGTGCAAAAGAAGAAAATTAAAGGTGTATACAGGAAAGAGTAAGGTTATGAGGATAACAAAAAGATTAGGTGATGAAAGATTGAATATCAGATTGGAGGGAGAGAGTAGGAGGAGGTGAAATGTATTCAGATATTTGGGAGTGTGACGTGTCAGCGGATGGGTCTATGAAAGAATGAGGTGAATCATAGAATTGATGAGGGGAAAAGAGTGAGTGGTGCACTTAGGAGTCTGTGGAGACAAAGAACTTTGTCCTTGGAGGCAAAGAGGGGAATGTATGAGAGTATAGTTTTACCAATGCTCTTATATGGGTGTGAAACATGGTGATGAATGTTGCAGCGAGGAGAAGGCTGGAGGCAGTGGAGATGTCATGTCTGAGGGCAATGTGTGGTGTGAATATAATGCAGAGAATTCGAGTTTGGAAGTTAGGAGGAGGTGCGGGATTACCAAAACTGTTGTCCAGAGGCTGAGGAAGGGTTGTTGAGGTGGTTCGGACATGTAGAGAGAATGGAGCGAAACAGAATGACTTCAAGAGTGTATCAGTCTGTAGTGGAGAAGGAAGGCGGGGTAGGGTCGGCCTAGAAAGGTTGGAGAGAGGGGGTAAAGGAGGTTTTGTGTGCGAGGGGCTTGGACTTCCAGCAGGTATGCGTGAGCGTGTTTGATAGGAAATGAATGGAGACAAATGGTTTTTTAATACTTGACGTGCTGTTGGAGTGTGAGCAAAGTAACATTTATGAAGGGGTTCAGGTAAACCGGCAGGCCGGACTTGAGTCCTGGAGATGGGAAGTACAGTGCCTGCACTCTGAAGGAGGGGTGTTAATGTTGCAGTTTAAAAACTGTAGTGTAAAGCACCCTTCTGGCAAGACAGTGGAGTGAATGATGGTGAAAGTTTTTCTTTTTCGGGCCACCCTGCCTTGGTGGGAATCGGCCAGTGTGATAATAAAAAAATAATAATTTGCATATATATTATATATATATTATATATATATATATATATATATATATATATATCTATATATAGATATATGTATATATATATATATATATATATATATATATATATAAATATATATATATAATATATATATATATAAATATATATAATATATATATATAATATATGTATATAAATTATATATATAAATATAAAATTATATTATTATTTATATCTTATAGATATATAATATTTATTTCTTTCCGAATAGGAAAATTGGTCATTTTATCCAAGAACTCTTTAAAATTAAGTCATTATTAAATTTTCTCTTATACCTAAAAGATATTTTTTTTTTCCTTACATTTATTTTTGCAAAAATTATTAATTTTGTACCAAAAGAACTTTAGAAAACTTACTGAACTATTAAAACAACGCAATTTAATTTAGCCTAATCCAACTAAATAATTTTAGATAAGTTTACAAAAATTTAATAATAAAAAAACAAATGAAATACATTCTCTTCTTAGGTTCAAAATGATTTTTTTGCGGAATTTTTGGTACACAAAAATTTATGCTTTCTTATTGGGCAAGAGAGCTTTTACTTTTTAAGTAAAAAATCGTAAGTTTTATTATTGGGCACACACTTTTTAGGTCTTTTCAGATTTTCTTTGAAAGTCAGAGGGCGTATTCAAAGGTACAAACATTAAAGGCGATTTTTTAAAAAAAAAATTTGGGAAGCGTGAAAAACCCCTTTGCCCAATAAACACTGTCCTTCCGAGTCTTGGGGAAATAGCACAAAACCTTAAAAATTTTAAAGGGTTGGATAACCAGAAAATAAAAACCCTTTTTCACCTCACTACAGTTAAGGTTTGGTTGGCAAGCTTTTGTATATCTATATTTAGGGCATGAAAACCCACACCACACACAAAACACACACAGATGCATAACACAAAACCATCACCACCATCATCATAATCAAAACCTATGAGTTCTTGGACAAGGTAACATAAGACAGGAAGATAGAGAGAGAGAGGAGAGAGAGAGAGAGAGAGAAAAGGGGGTAGCTCCCTTTTTGGGGCGTAAAAAGGGTTCAAAACAGCCCACCGGGAAGGGTTAAAAACAAAATGAGAAGCGGGAATAGAAAAAAAGTACTGCAACGGATCAGGGAATCCCTAAAAAAAGAAGGAACAACGTTTTTGGGCCCAGGGGTGCTGTGTCGAATGGGGTTCACAAGGGTAGTCTTAGGTCCGGTGCCGTTACTTGTAGGAAGTTATGACTGAAGGGATCATCGGGTGCCCCCTGTTTGCAGTGAAGTAAAAATGAAATAAAAGCAAAGGAAAAGGTAAGCCTACAAGGGGATCTGGCAGCACACGCCTGGTCTGACAAATGGCTCCTGATTTTAAAACCCCAGAAAGTGCAAAGTATGAAGATGGGAAAAGATAAAAGAACCGCAGACGGAATAAAACCCTGGGAGTAAAAGGGCAAAACTCAATTAAAAAAAGTTTTTGGAGTGAGCATCATCCCGACACTCCCCAGGCCCATCAACAAAACTGCCGATACGGGCCCCTGGCAAACCTGAAAAGCGTTTGCATCTAATTGGGCATTCACGACACGTTCACCGTGTACGTCAGGCCAAAGGAGTATGCAGCCCAGATAAACCCACCCTAGCCCAACACGTAAAAAAATTAGAGAAAAGTGAAAAGGTTTTTCCCAACAAGATAATCCAGAAACTGGGGGGGTCTCCCAAAAAGAGGAGAGGTCAAAGGGGGAACCCAAACCTGACAACACTGGAAAGCGGAAAGGAAGGGGGGACTGATAATACATTTAAAATTCTAAAAGGGGAATCGATAGGTAGAAGGGCCAAGATTTTCAGAAAAAGGCACAGCAAAAAGGGGGTGACAACTGGAAGTTGAAAACTCGATGATCCGGAATTTAGGAAGTATTTCTTCAGTCATAGAGAGTCAGGAATGGAAAATCTGGAGAGTATGTAGGGGAGGTAAACCTACAACTTTTAAGACGTGTATAAAAAGCTCAGTACCGGGGAGTGGACCTTTAGCGACCAGCGAAGAGGTGGGCCTGAACTTGAATCGCCTCTGCAACCAAATTGATGAGTACACCCCCAACTGTCTCGCGCAAATCCAATATTCTTTGTTTTTTTTTCCGAAAGTGGGGAAAAAAAGGCGGCGGGGTTCCAACTGTCTCTAAACTTTTTAACAATAAGGGGAGCTATCAGCTGTACAGGCTGCAAAAAATCGGGGAGTGTTCAAAATTAGGTTTCAAAAATGATTGGTATGGTAAAGAGATGTATCAAAGATGATTTTTGGTGAGAACAGTTGTGAAGACTTTTTTATAAAGGGGGGAATGTTATTCATTTTGGGGGGGGGATGCGCAAATGTGGGAGAAATGCTAGTCATTGGAACAGATTTAGGAACACAAAAAACGCTGCAGAAAGGAAAAACCAAAACAATGCCTGGGGAAACCCCAACAAATAAATGTGGGTACTTAACGAAGCACAAATAGCTTTTTGGAATTGACTGATTAGTCGGGTTTGGGAATGTAAACGTCTAAGAAAAAATCCCAAAGGTGAATAAAAGGGGAAAATTTTGCAAAATGGAATACTGAATATCAAACCTTTTAAAATGAAACGAAGACCCAGAATGGTGAAAATTAAGTTTTTTTTCTTGAGGTGTCAATGTTTTACACAAGTTTTCAAAAGAGAAAACAGTAGGAAGGGGGAGATGTCAAGCATCGTTTGCAGAGAAACGGAAAGCAAAAACAAAAATTTTTTTTGATTCTGGAAAAAAAAAGGGGAACCCGGGTGAGAGACACTAAAAAAAAAACCAGATGCAAGGAAAAGGTTCTGAGAAAGTAATTTTAAGAGAGTTTTCATAAACCGAAGTATTCTAGTCATTAAATTTTACAGCTAAACCCTTTGAGTTTGCAACCCGCCCGGATGTCACACAAACAAACAGGCCTAATTCCATTTACATTTGGGTGAGCAACCCCCCCCAAATTTTAGGATTCATTGTTTTAGTAAAATGGAATTTGTGCGCATAGATTTTTTTCTCAACTGAATTCACGGGGTAAGACTTGTACCCCACTAGGAAATTTCATTAGCTAGGTACAAACCAAACCTAGTAGGGTAATACCTGTAGTTCAAAAAAAAAAAAAAAAAAAAAAAACTCGGGAAATTTAATCAAAGTCATTGGGGTTTTAAAAAAAAATTCCTGGACAAACCTCCATCTTTGGGGAAACATTCTCCTTCCATTTAAAAGCGCGTGAGGCAAAATTTAACAGTGGGAGTAGCGAGCGAATTAGGTGACGTATTTTTTTGGGCAGAGCTTGTTAAGGGTAGGGTCATGTCTATCCGCATCCCCCTCCCCTTTTTTTTCTCACGGAAAGGGACGTGCGAGCCCCGACAAAAGGATAATCACTTGATTAGCAGTCCCAACCTGCTTTTGGGACTACCAGCTAGAGTCATCGGGCAACCCCAGAGTATTTGAGGGAGTAAACCCAAAACCCGGGGTTTACGAGACTACCACATCTACTTACCTTTTTGTAGCAAAACCCCGGGCAGCTAACCCTCTTCTTCAGGGGTGTTAGACCTGCGTTCCTAGCACTTGAGGGATCATTCAAGCTCAAATATTGGCGAAATGTCGTTAGTTTGTCAGTCCCAGCTGTGACCCCCGTCCCCTCTTATTTTCCCCAACAATCACAGTTTCTACAACGCGCGGGCCCAACAACATACTCTTATCTACAATTACAACTGTAAAAAATTGGCGTTTTGATTCATTTGCATTTTTATATTTCATTTTTCATTTTTTTTCGAAAAAGGATTCTCATTTTTAAATTTTTTACATTTCTCCTCATAAATTCTTTACCTAAAGTGTTTATTTTTGTATTTTATTTTATTTTTTCATTATTACTTTTTCCAAAAGGAAACCGCCTTTTAATATTTGCAAAATCTTCAGGGTAGAAAAACCGTCAAAAGCGCTTTTCCCCGCAATCCCATTCGCCGTCTCTCGTACTCCTAAAAGGGGTTACCTTTTTTAAATTCAAGGGGAATTTTTTTCCCCTCCACATGCTTATTTACAAGCAAGGTTTCAGTCTCCTCTCTTTTTATTTTTTTCCCCAAAAACAGAAATCGTACATTAACACTGCCCAACCCCAGGAAAGTCTCTTTTTTCCCCCAATGCCTTAAAACCGCAAGCAAAAGAAAAAACTATACGCACTTCCCCCTTTAATCACCTATGTTCATTGCCTCTTTCCTACATTACACTCCCCATTCCCTTTCAGTCTCTCTACATCTCACCCAGGATACAATTTATTTCTTCCCCTTCCGAAACCATACTCTAAAATCCGGATCTCGCTCCTCTAATTGACACTGAATTTTCAGCATTCATAAATGAATGAAATTTTTTAATATTTTTCAGGTTTAGAAGTAGAATTTTTTAAACAGTGTACCTATGTTTATGTATAAAGCGATCTGTTCCCCAAACCCCAATCTTTTATTCCTAAGTTCGAACGCTTGGGACTTGCTAATTAAAGAAATATTGACTTGTGGGGGTGTGGACTTGCACATGCAGCTTTTAGATGTGGATTTGTATTAATGGGACGTATTAATGTGACTTTTTGTACGTGGACTTCTAGTATGGGACGTACAGTGTGGACTTGACAGTGGGCTGTTGTAGTGTGGACTTGAGTATGGGAATTTAGTAAATGTGGATTAATGTGAATTGTAGCATGGGACTTTTAGTAGTGTGGACTTTAGGGGTGGAATGAAAGTGTTGACTTGTAGTTGGCCCTTTAGCGTGAGGATTTTAGTGGCGTTTACTTGAGATATGGACTTGTAGTAGTGTTAACTTATAAAAGTGTTGAATTGTAGTATGTGGACTTTTAGTGGGACTTTAATTTGTGGACTTGTAGAAGTTGGACTTATAAAGGGGGGATTTTAGATGTGAATTTTTTAGGGTGAAATTTTTAGTAGTGTGAACTTGTAGTAGTGTAACTTTAGTGTGTTATTGCAGTAGTTTGGCGTAGTATTTTGGACTTGTAGTAGTGTAACTAGTAGTAGTGTTTAACTTTTAGTGTGTGGACCTTTTTTTTTTTTGTAGACTTGTAGCTTGGAAACGTAGTGCGTGGACTTGTAGTTTGTGGGGGCTTGCAGTAACTGGACTTTAGTATTGTGGAATTGTATGTGGTTTTGTAGCAGTGTGGACTTGTAGTACGGGACTTGTTTAGTGTGGGCTGTGTAGAGTTGACTTGGCGTGGGAAATTTGGGGGGACTTTTGAAGTATGGACTTAATTAAAATGTGGGCTTTTAGTAGTGTAATTGTAGTAGGGTAATTTTTAAATAGTGGACTTGTAGTGTGAGTACTTGCAGTGGGTTTGGGCTTTTAGTGTGGGCTTGGGTTGGAATAGTGTGGGGCTTGTACATGTGATTTTTAGCATGTGGACTTTTATATGTAACTTTGTAGTGGAACTTTTAGACGTAACTTGCAGTAGTGGGAATTTAGTGTTTGGGCTTGTATAGGTTTAACTAGTATAAGGAAATTGAGTGTGTGGACTTTTATTTTGTAAATTTGTAGCTTGGAATCTAGTAGCGTGGACTTGTATAGTGGACTTGCGTAACGTGGGCTTTTAGGTTGTGGAATTGTGTAGTGTGGTCTTGTAGCAGGTGGATGTATTGCGGGACTTGTAGAGTGTGGACTTGTAGTGATTTACTTGAATGTTGCTTGTAGTATGTGACTTGTAGCAAGTGGGTTTGTAGCAGGTGAACTTGTGATTGTTGTGTACTGTGTACTTGTAGTGTGTACTTTTTAGTGGAATTGTAGTAGTGTACTTTAGGTTTTATTTAGCAGTGAGATTGTAGTAGGGGATGACGTGTTGATTGTAGAAGGTTTACTTGTAGTGTTGACTTTTGTATGTTGAATTTTAGTTTGTGGACTTGTGCAGTATGGACGGGGCTTGTATTTGGAAACGCATACTGGACTTGTAGTAGGTGAACTTTAAAAAGTGTGTACTTGTGTAGTGTGCACTTTTTGGGGAAATGGGTTTTTAGGTTGGAACTTTTTAGCAGTGGAGACTTTAAGTACAGGGCTTTTAGTATTTTTTTTGTAGCAGGGGGACTTGGGAGTGTGGACGTATATTTGGAATCGTAAGACCCAAAAAGCCTTACCCCATTTTGGGGGAAATTTTTTGGGAAACAAAAATTGCCGAGGGAAATTTGTAGCCATCTTGACAGGCACAGATTGATTAATAATCTCAACACTTTTACAAAGGGGCGGTTTTTCTTACGAATCTACTAACTTTTTTTCACTAAGGGGTTTTTGGGGGTAATCATGTAAAACTATGCATTGTGATATGGATTCAGTAAGGGTTTTTGACAGAGTTTTTTCCCTCAGGGCTTTGAGGAAACTTAAGGGACACGGGAATTGGGAAAAGAATTTTTTTTTTCCCGGTAAGGGATGGTAACAAAAAGGACAGAGGTTTTTCATAAATGGGGAAAATCAAATGGGGGGGGGGACGTCACAAATGGGTTCCTCAGAGTCGTGTTGGGCCCCCTTGTTTTCCAATTTACTAAATGACATAGATGAGGGAGTAAAAAGCGAATAACAAAATTGCTGATACACCAAAAAAAGGCCCTCTAAATTTTTTTTAAAAGAGGAACTAGAGCACCCAGGAGATTTAAATAGACTGATGCAATGGTCGGGGAAGTGGCAAAGCAGTTTAATATTGACAAAAGCAAATTTTTAAATGTTGGACAAGAAAATAACCCTGAAAATATAAACTAAAAAATGTAATCTTTAATGATTGCGAAAAAAAATTAGGATTCTATTTAAAAAGAATCTAAAACCCAAAACAACATGCATTAGGTTTTCAATAAAGCTAACAGAATCTTGGCTTATCTAAATAAAATAAAGAAGTCCCCCAGGGTTTTTTTTCTCTCTATATATCCTGTTTTGGACCCAATTGATTTTCTGCTCTGTTCGCATCGCTTTTGGGGGCCCTGCACGGCTGCGCAGTAGCTCCCTTTTGAGTTGGCTTTTTTTCGATGTTTAAAATGTACTTTGTTCTGGAAACCGTTTGCGCGCCTCCACGATTGAAGCAAGATCCCCCATCGAGCAACTTTTCCAACAGCTTAAGGGAAAAATTTTAGGTTGGCAAAGGTGGAGATTTCGGCGAACCGACCGAGGGGAAAACAAGAAAATTCGTAAAGGGCCTCCCGTTTTGAGTCCCCAGGTCAAAAGGGGAAACTGGTCAGTGGCTGGGCAGCAGGGAAAAAGTTGACGATCAAGAAAACGAATGGAAAAGGTAAAACATAAGAAGAAAGACTGCCGGGAAAAAGTTTTGGAAAAAACTAAAACATTCTCAGTGCACCCCGAATGTGAATTACTACTGGGAACGTCACGACGAACGACACAAGGAAGGGAAGAATATTGTTGTTGTTTTGGGGTAGCCAATTTGGTTTTGGTAGGGGGTTTTCTTAAGGGGCAGGAGAAAAACAGTTTTTCTTTCCTGGGGCTGGGTGGGGGATATTGTTAGCCCTCTGATGAACATGAAGGTAATGAGAGCAAACCTATTATCTGTCTCTGTGGGGGCAACGATGTTGGGAGACTAGGAGTGAAGACCTTTAGCAGGTATAGGGCACATAGAAAAATTAGGAGTAAGGGTGGGAACCCCCGTCATATGTGGTTTTTTTGCAAGGGGAGGATTGGGAAAAGATGGTTGTCCAGGGCAATTGGGGTTTAATTGCTGGCTGGACAAATACCCGTAAAAAATGCGGGAACATTCATTTCAACTGGGCTCTTTATGGCAAAAAAGAATGAGCCAGGGGTGGGGGGTTTATTTTCAGGTCTGGGGTGGGACACTGGCAAATGCAGTGGGGGGAGCATTAGGCCTTTTTAAAAAAGGAAAGTTAGGGGGGTTGTTTTTCAGGAAAACTGAAGTCCCAGTGTAGTAATATTACGAGTTTTGGGGGCTAGTAAAAAGCGAACGGGTAGATTTGAAAAGCCAGGGACTTTTTGGGGATAAGGACAGCAGTAATAGGTTTAGTAGAAAAACAGAAATGAGCAAAGGTTAAAAAGAAAGGAGAGTCTTTTAATGTTTACTAGCTAATTTCCGTATGCTAGGAAAAGATGGGGCGAGTTGGATTTGTTTCTAGTCCAGGGAAATTTTGATTTGCCTTAACTGAGACGTGTTTAATTCAAAAAGTCGGGACATGCCTGCGGGAAAGCAATTTTAGGGGGTTTTAAATTGTTCAAGTAGATGAAGTATCGGGAAGGGGGGGTGGGGTGGATTGTATTCCGAGATCGCTTTAACTGTTGCATAAAAACGGGATTTAAATTGAAGTAACACATACAAGTCTTTTGATAGAATTTTCGGGGGCATAAAAACTGATTTTAGAAGTGATTACCGCCCCCAAACTTAAAAGGGGCCCAAGGGAGAACAGGGGGGGAAATTGTTAAGGCCACAAGGCCATAATGTATAATTTTAGGGGCTTTACTTTTTCATATTGATTGGAATTTTTGTCTGGGAATTTAGAAACATCGACTTCCTTGAGGTATTCAGGATTGTTTTTTCAAGCGGGTTTTTGACAAAAACCCACAAGGGGGAAAAAACCTGCTTTACTTAGTTTGGCAAACAATGAAACCCCTTTTTAATAATTTAGAAAATTTTAGAGGAACTCGTGCTAGCGCCACAAAAAATTACATTTAGCATTTAATGGAAGTACGATAGAGCGATAACTAGAACATCCCAATTTTTCCCTTTAAAAATTTCGATGGGCTTAGAGAACACTTATATCTTTGACTGGGGTAACGAAGTGACATCAATATACAGTTTTTTAACCTATACAGTGCTCAAAGAAGTTTATCCTATAAAAAATTGATCAAATAGAAAAAGACCCAAATGGTAATAAAAGGCCCAAAAATCTCTAGGGGATAAGAAAGAATTTTAGGCGATCAAAAGAGGTGAGGGATAAGAAAACTAAAGGCTATGAAATTAAAGTTGCTAGGGATTCTAAAACTAACCCAAAAAGTTTTTTCCCGGTTAAGACAAAAATTTGAGATAAAAAAGGGCCCCCCAAAAATAACTAGGGCACCTACTGGAAATGAAAAAAATTGCTCGTTTTTATAATTTTTTTTCTCCGTTTTTTTAAAGGAAGACCTAACAATATTTCATAATTAATTTTTATAGGGTAAAGAAAGTAAATTATGTAACATCCCACACTATGAAATGGTTGTGAAAAGATAGACAGACGAAACAAAAATAAGTCGCCGGGGCTGAGAGGGTTTTTCCCAAGGGGTTTTTAAGGAATCAAAAAGGGGGTCTGTGAACCATTTAAAAATATTTTTAATTTATTCTTCAAACGGTGTATGTCTATATGTGGGATGGTAATTAAACCCCTTTTTAAAACAGGGAAATCGTTACCGTCAAAACCGCCCAAAAAGCCTGACCCAATTGTAGGCAAATTCTAGAGTCAATTTAGCTGGAAAAATAAGAACCATTCGATAAATACTTTATTAAAATTTTCTCCATGGATTCACATGGCCGTCTTGTCTAACAATTTTTTAACTTTCTTCGTAAAATTTGAGGTGTGGGCACGATAAAGAATTTGAAATTTTTACTTAGATTTTTTGTAAGGCTTTTTGTGAGTTCCCCACCATACATGTTAAGAAAGTAGCAGCTCAAGGATTGGGGAAAAATGCTCCCCGGGGTCGAGTCATGGGCCCTTGACAGGAAGCAGAGATTTCCCTAAAGGGGGTTTAAATCCCAGTGGGGGCTGTAACAAGTGGCGTTCCCCAAAGGGGCAGTCTTGGGGGGCCGTTGATGAGGGAATTACTAGTGATATGAGCAAATTCGCCGATGACACAAAGATAGGTAGGATAATTGATTCAAACGTAGATGTTATGAACTTCAGGAGGATTTAAACAAACTCTATTCTTGGTCAGAAAAGTGGCAGATGCAGTTCACTGTAGATAAATGCAAGGTTCTGAAGCTTGGGAGTGCCCATAACTCTAGTACTTATAAGTTAAATGATGTAGAACTTAGCCATACAGATTGCGAAAAGGACTTGGGGGTTATGGTGAGCAGCAACCTTAAAACCAAGACAGCAATGCCTAAGCGTACGTAATAAGGCAAATAGATTACTGGATTTATATCAGAAGAGTAAGCAACAGAAGTCCAGAGGTCATACTGCAGCTTTATACATCATTAGTAAGGCCTCACCTAGATTATGCAGCTCAGTTCTGGTCTCCATATTACAGAATGGACATAAATTCGTTAGAAAACATTCAGTGTGGGATGACTAAATTAATACATAGCATTAGAAATCTTCCTTATGAAGAAAGATTGAAGACTCTTAAATTACATTCACTTGTTAGACGAAGAATGAGGGGAGACCTGATCGAAATGTATAAGTGGAAGATAGGTATTAATAAAGGGGATTTAATAAGGTCTTGAGGATGTCTCTCCAAGAGAGAACCCGCAGTAATGGATTTAAATTAGATAAGTTTAGATTTAGAAAGGACATAGGAAAGTATTGGTTTGGAAATAGGGTAGTAGATGAGTGGAACAGTCTACCTAGTTGGGTTATTGAGGCTGGGACTTTGGGTAGTTTCAAATTTAGGTTGGATAAGTACATGAGTGGGAGGGTTGGATTTGAGTGGGACTTTCACATCAGAGCTTATTTCTTGGGTGGCATTGAAAATTGGGTTGGGCAAATGTTTTGTTAGTGGGATGAATTGTAAAGGACCTGCCTAGTATGGGCCAACAGGCCTCCTGCAGTGTTCCTCCTTTCTTATGTTCTTATGTTCTTATGTTCTGGTCACCATACTACAGAATGGATATAAATGCTCTGGAAAACGTACAGAGGAGGATGACAAAGATGATCCCATGTATCAGAAATCTTCCCTATGAGGATAGACTGAGGGCCCTGAATCTGCGCTCTCTCCTGAAAACGTAGAATTAGAGGGAAATGATCGAGTGTATAAATGGAAAACAGGAATAAATAAAGGGGATGTAAATAGCGTGCTGAAAATTTCCAGCCAAGACAGGACTCGCAGCAATGGTTTCAAGTTGGAAAAATTCAGATTCAGGAAGGATATAGGAAAGCACTGGTTTGGTAATAGAGTCGTGGATGAGTGGAACAAACTCCCGAGTACAGTTATAGAGGCTAAAACATTGTGGTGCTGGACAACTTTATTGTGGTGCTGGACAACTTTATTTTGGTGCTGGACAACATTATTGTGGTGCTGGACAACATTATTGTGGTGCTGGACAACATTATTGTGGTGCTGGACAACATTATTGTGGTGCTGGACAACATTATTGTGGTGCTGGACAACATTATTGTGGTGCTGGACAACATTATTGTGGTGCTGGATAAGAGTGCAAGAAATATGTTATAAAAAAGGCTGAAATTTATAAGTGGCCAAAAATATTCAAGGAAAAAAAGGCAAATATCATATAAAACGGCAAAAGTATAATTAATAAAATACACAAGTATTATATAATATGTATCATACTGAGAGAGAGAAGTATGATATAAAAATACATATGTATGATATAAACATACACGTGTATGATATAAAAATACAAATGTATGGTATGAGTATGATGGTGGAGGGACAAGTATAAAAGCACCAGTATGATATATGAAGTATGATATAAGAATAATACTGAAAGGAACAAGTGTGATATAGAAAGACACATGTATGATATGAGAAATATGGGCACAAGTATGATGTGAAAGATGCAAGAATGATGGAATAAAGACACAACCCTGCTGATCATACCTGTGATTATTATTTAACTGAGCTCACTTTCAGACTGAGCTCACTTTTAGACTGAGCTCACTTTTAGACTGAGCTGATGACGTGATAAAGTTTGTTAAGAGCGCAACTTTGACCAAGCAAATGTTTCTTCTGCAAGATCATAAAACGGTTATAACAATATTGCAAACAAACCTCTGAACGGGTTGGCCTTGAACCCATTTTAAATGAGTCTTAAGAACATAAGGAGGAGCACTGCAGCAGGCCTACAGGCCTATGCTAAGTAAATCCACGTCACAGCCACACTATGAGTCTAAGACTTTATTGCTATGAGTTCATATCCCACCCGTTCCGTGGTTTGTTCAGCATCCTGGTATCGTTTGTCCATATTTTACAATAATATTTAGATCGATGCTTTCTTTATGAGCTTTGACCAACAAATCTGTAGCTTTACCATCGATGGCCAAAATAATCTGTGGTTTTAACTGACGAGGACGAGGGTGACAGCGAGGACGAAAGTGACAGCGAGAAAGAGGGTGACAGCGAGGACGAGGGTGACAGCGAGGACGAAAGTGACAGCGAGAAAGAGGGTGACAGCGAGGACGAGGGTGACAGCGAGGACGAGGGTGACAGCGAGGAGGAGGGTGACAGCGAGGACGAGGGTGGCAGGGAGGACGTGGGTGGCAGGGAGAACGAGGGAGGCAGGGAGGACGTAGGTGACAGGGAGAATGAGGGTGACAGCGAGGACGAGGGTGACAGCGAGGACGAGGGTGGCAGGGAGAACGTGGGTGGCAGGGAGAACGAGGGTGACAGCGAAGACGAGGGTGACAGCGAGGACGAGGGTGGCAGGGAGGACGTGGGTGGCAGGGAGAACGAGGGTGGCAGAGAGGACGAGAGTGGCAGGGAGGACGTGGGTGGCAGGGAGAACGAGGGTGACAGGGAGGAGCAGGGTGGCAGGGAGAATGAGTGGTGACAGCGAGGACGAGGGTGACAGCGAGGACGAGGGTGGCAGGGAGGACGTGAGTGGCAGGGAGGGCGAGGGTGGCAGCGACGAGGACGAGGGTGACAACAGGTGGGTGAAGCCGAAACCGCTATGGAAGAGGGAAATAAAATCAGGTGTGATTATAGCGGCAGAGAGCACAGGAAAGTGTGAGGCAACATGAGTGGTAGTGTGGTAGTGGTAACAGTGGTGGGGAGGGTTGTGGTAGCAAGGAGGGGAACAGTGGTAGTGTGGTAGTGGTAACAGTGGTGGGGAGAGTTGTAGTAGCAAGGAGGGGGAACAGTGGTAGTGTGGTAGTAGTAACAGTGGTGGGGAGAGTTGTGGTAGCAAGGAGGGGGAACAGTGGTAGTGTGGTAGTAGTAACAGTGCTGGGGAGGGTTGTGGTAGCAAGGAGGGGGAACAGTGGTAGTGTGGTAGTAGTAACAGTCGTGGGGAGGGTTGTGGTAGCAAGGAGGGGGAACAGTGGTAGTGTGGTAGTAGTAACAGTGGTGGGGAAGATTGTTGGTAGCAAGGAGGGGGAACATAGTAGGGTAGTAGTAGTAACGGTGGTGGGGAGGGGTTGTGGTAGCAAGGAGGGGGAACAGTAGTGGTGTAGTAGTAGTAACAATGGTGGGGAGGGTTGTGGTAGCAAGGAGGGGGAACAGTAGTAGGGTAGTAGTAGTAACAGTGGTGGGGATGGTTGTGGTAGCAAGGAGGGGGAACAGTAGTATGGTAGTAGTAGTAGCAGTGGTGGGGAGGGTTGTGGTAGCAAGGAGGGGGAACAGTAGTATGGTAGTAGTAGTAACAGTGGTGGGGAGGGTTGTGGTAGCAAGGAGGGGGAACAGTAGTATGGAAGCAACAGCAGGGGGTGAAGCAACAATTGGTGGGAAGGGAAGTAGAGCAGCAACAGCGGTTGACGAGCAGCAGCAGCAGCAGTAGCTAGAAGAGCAGCAATAAGAGGGTGGAAAATGGTCAGAACAGGAGAGATAGGGCGAGAAGAACTACAAATGGAGGGACAGCAACAGAAGAACAACAGAAAAGGATAGGGGTAGGGAGTAGTGGTCGGGGGAATGAAAGCCGTGAAAAGAGCTGCAATAAAGGGGGGTGGAAATTAGAAGAGCGGCAGCCGTGTCTGTGTCCTCGCCCTTCAAGAACACAGAGAGGACACAGCAGTGCCTTCTGTGAAACCTTCCTATAAGAAGCCACGTAGCTCATCGGTAATGCTCTGTAACTGTAATCTCGAGACCACGGTTAGAGCCCCTCGTCCTCTTTTCTGTTTATTCAAGGTGATAGGCTCTTAATCTAAGCACTGGATCAAACTAATCTGAGAAATTAAATCAAACCTAAGTACTTCCCATTCCCAGGCACAGTCTATATAACCCCTACGGGCTTAGCACCTTCCTCTTAAAATAAGATAATCAAACAGCTACGACTTGTATATCAGTTAGGTCATTTAGGCATGAAGAGAATTACCAATAGACCTCTGGCGGCCTTCAAGAGGGAACTGCACAGATACCGGGCTCTGGTTCCTACGTGGGGCCAGTAGCAACAGCCTGGTTGTTCAGGTCCTGATCTACCGGACCGCGGGGGATGTTCATCCTCCAGACAGACTGGAAGAATTCACTCGTCAGCTCGAGTAAATTCTAAGCTTAAAAATCATATTTTTTGAAATTAGTGTACAGTAGGCGAGATCCAGTGGAGGGTCGAATTTGCACGATGCAGTTCACAGTTCTTCATTAACATCCACTGGCACAACATAACGCAATCAGGGTGGGCAGGTGTTCAGCCTGGCTGTTGGGCTGTGATCTGACGAAGGGGCTGCCAGTGAAGGGGAGACGCCCGAAGAACTAGGAAGCTGAAATTCAATGCCTCACCATCAGCCCCAATGTATGGGGGCAACTGGTGAGATATAAAGAATTTTTAACTCTGAAATCCATCCGTAGAAGTTACAACTCGGGTAGTAGGAATTGAAGATAAAATTCCATGTCTCTTGTCTCCCGCTTCCAGGGGGAAATAGGGCGGCTCCAGCTCTTGGGTGTATTTACGTTTCCACAGATATTTTTTTTTCTCAAATCTGCAGTGAATTTAAGAACTTCTGGGTCTTGTAAAAGGCAGTCATTTTTTTTTGTAATATTTTAACTTTAAAAGTAAAATAACCTTTATTCAATAGAGACAGAAAGGTTAGGTAAGACACATATGCAATAGTTAGGTATCTTTATTTCGAAACGTTTCGCCTACACAGTAGGCTTCTTCAGTCGAGTACAGAAAAGTTGATAGAAGCAGAAGATACTTGAAGACGATGTAATCAGTCCATCACCCTTAAAGTTTTGAGGTGGTCAGTCCCTCAGTCTGGAGAAGAGCATTGTTCCATAGTATGAAACAATATGAGACAGAAAGGTGAAGAAAGGGAGGTGAGAGAGAGAAAGAGAGAGAGAGAGAGAGAGAGAGAGAGAGAGAGAGAGAGAGAGAGAGACAGACAGACAGAAAGACAGACAGAGACACAGACAGAGAGGGTAGGGGACGAAATGAGGTTGATGGAGGGAGACTAAGAGGGCGATGAAGGGAGATAGAGAAACGGCGAGAGGAAGATGAGTTGGGTGAAGGGAGTAAGACAAAAAATAAGGGAGGAAGGAGCTACCCCATATAGCTGGGATGATTCAGATATCGTGGTCAACAGCATCCCTTTACTCCTCCTCTTTTAGGGGAATTATGGTGAAGAGAGCAGGGGATAGAAAAGGAAACTTTTACAATATCAGAAACACAGGTGCCTTCAATAAGCTTACAGCTATGACCGGGATATGAACCAGATAATAGCAGTCAAAAAAAGCAACATAAATGAGGAACAAAGTACACACAAGATGAAGGTTTTAATTTAACATATAGTCCCCAGTAGAACTTAGCACAAGCGTGTACACTATGCACAATGAGTATGGAAGAGCTAAAACTAAAAGGGAACGAAATTTCGAGAAACTAATTATGACTAGAATCTGCCACAGCAGCAGCACACCCAGAGACAGTATGAAAAGACATAACATCAGAAGTCAAGTCTGACCCGAAACTGCTGTATAGCCACATTAGGAGAAAGACAACAGTCAAAGACCATGTGATCAGGCTGAGGAAAGAAGGTGGGGAACTCACACTAAACGAGCAAGAGGTATGTGAGGAGCTCAACAAGAGGCTTAAGGAAGTATTTACAGTGGTGACAGGAAGGACTCTGGGAAGACAGGACAGAGGGGGACACCAACAGGGAATACACCAACAAGTGCTGGATGACATACACACAACTGAGGAGTTGGTGAAGAAGCTGCTAAGTGACCTTGATACCTCAAAGGCAATGGGACCGGACAACATCTCCCCGTGGGTCCTTAGAGAGGGAGCAGAAATGCTGTGTGTCCCATTAACCACAGTCTTCAACACATCATTGAAACTGGGTAACTACCTGAGGTATGGAAGATGGCAAATGTAGTTCCCATTTTTAAAAAAGAAGACAGAAAAGAGGCGCTAAACATACAGACCAGTGTCACTGACGTGTATAGTATGCAAAGTCAGGAGAATATTATCAGAGGAGACTGTGGAGCATCTGGAATGGAACAAAAGTATAAATGACAACCAGCACGGTTTCATGGAAGGCAAATCCTGTGTCACAAATCTTCTGGAATTTTATGATAAAGTAACAGAAGTAAGAGTTGAGAGAGAGGGGTGGGTTGATTGTATTTTCTTGGACTGCAAGAAGGCCTTCGACACAGTTCCTCACAAGAGATTAGTGCAGAAACTAGAGAATCAGGCGCGTATAACGAGAAGGGCACTTCAGTGGATCAGAGAATATCTGACAGGGAGGCAACAACGAGTCACGGTACGTGATGAGGTATCACAGTGGGCAGCTGTGACGAGCGGGCTCCCACAGGGCTCGGTCCTAGGACCAGTGCTAATTTTGGTATATGAAAATGACATGATGGAAGGGATAGACTAAGAGGTGTCCCTGTTTGCAGATGATGTGAAGTTAATGAGGAGAATTAATTCAGATGAGGATCAGACACGCCTTCAAAATGACCTGGACAAGCTGGACACGTGGTTCAGCAACTGGCGTCTCGAATTCAGCCCTGCCAACTGCAAGGTCATGAAGATCGGAGAAGGGCAAAGAAGACCGCAGACAGAGTATAGGCTAGGTGGCCAACGACTGCAAACCTCGCTCAAGGAGAAAGATCTTGGCGTGGTATAACACCGAGCACGTCTCCGGAAGCACACATTAACCAGATAACTGCTGCAGCATATGGGCGCCTGGCAAACCTGAGAATAGCATTCCGATACCCAAGTAAGGAATCTTTCAAGACACTGTACACCGTGTACGTCAGGCCCATACTGGAGTATGCAGCACCTGTTTGTAACCCACACTTGATCAAGCACGTCAAGAAATTAGAGAGAGTGCAAAGGTTTGGGACAAGGTCACTTCCAGAGCTAAGGGAAATGTCCAATGAAGAAAGGTTGAGGGAAATAGGCCTAACGACATTGGAGGACAGGAGGGATAGGGGAAACATGATAACGACATACAAAATACTGCGTGGAATAGAGAGGGTGGACAGAGACAAGATGTTCCAGAAAGAGGACACAGAAACAAGGAGTCACTCTTGAAATTTGAAGATTCAGATGAGCCACAGGGATGTTACGAAGCATTTATTCAGCCACAGAATGATCAGGAAATTAGGTTTGTCTGAAAAGTGTTCTAAATGTTCTAAATCGTCGAAATATGCATTAAAACATCATTTTACCATATTTCTAGATTTTTTCAATGCTTCAGGTATTTTTTAAAAAATATATGAAATATTCAAAATTATTTCTGAATTTCCTCGAAGATTTATGGGCTGTTTGAAAAATATGTAATAAACTTT